>JBCFYV010005668.1:0-24633 GCA_039000515.1 Timema cristinae | reverse complement strand
TAACAATAAAACAAAATTGTTATTTCTATGTTGATATTATATCCCAAATGGTGATTAATAATATCAAATTCCTGTTAAGGGAAATTTAGCAACCGCCCAAAAAACCCGAGGGTTTTGTCGAATCGGTTAATTTTGTCCAAATTCGAAAAACCTTTGTGATTTGGTATGTTAAGGAGATATGTTATTTGCTTTTTTAATTTTCCGCAGAAAAAGTCTTTCACAATTAGGAAAGAAATAAAAAAAAACATCTTTCTGGCAAACTTTTTAAAATTTCCCAAATTTTCTTTTCTGTTGTTTATATTCTTAAAATTTCCCCTTCGAGTTTTTCTGTTGAAGTTTGTTTAAAATCAAATTGGAGTATTTGATTTGCTTTTAACATGGAACATTTAATGAGTTTGCTAATTGTTCAAATTTTTAAAAAAACATGCCCCGATTATCTTTTTAAATTTTTAAATTTTTGTTAGAAAAACAAAACAATTTTACAATTGGTGGGCCCCTAAAGCGGCCGTGGGGTATTTTATACCCCCCCCTTAGAGAGCATCATCATGATGTTTTTTTGGGTTTTTGGAGAAAGCACCCGAAAGGGAAAGGGAGGTATTAGGGGGTGAGAGGGTTGATATTTTTCTGCCAGCTACAGCAGGAGTCGGTGAGGTTTTAACATGGTAATTGGAGTAGAGATTTCCCAAAACCTGGGAAGCCCACCCGAATTTAAAAGGGATGGGGGTTCCCCTGAAGTATAGCAAACAAATCAGAACTTGCCCTTAACCCTTGTGTGAAAGAAATGAATTAAGAACATTCATAGATTAGGAAGAAAAATGTTGAAATTATCCAAGTTGAAAAAAAAGTGTTTCCCCAAAATTCCGTAGGAGAAAACACGTTTTTTTGTGCTAAAATTGTTCGAGGGAAAAAAATAAGGGGCCCTGAGAGTCCAACAAAGGTTTCCCAGTTTTTGCCTTAAATGTCGACGGTGGAAAGTTGTAAATACAAAAAGTGCCCAGGGGAATAAATTAAGAGCCCTGTTTAGACAACCAAAAAGTTGTGATAAAAGTGGAACCCAAAATTTGTATTGTTATTTGGGGGGTGGTTGATCCTAGTCGATTTTTGGGATTCGAAAAAAAAAACAATCCCGAAGTGCATGGGGAAAACTTGTTTTTAAAACAGGTTTTAATTGAAGCACATACAAATACATTAATAATAGTGTGTAAGTACTTGTTAGAAAAACCCCGGGAAAAGTTTTTAATCGTGTTATTGGAAATTTAAAAAAGATGATATTTAAAATTTGTTTTGGGAAAAAATCGCCAAATGAGTGGGGGAAAATATTACATAATTGTAATGAAAATTTTGGATCGGAAAAAAAAAATAAAAGGGATTATTATGTTGTTTTATAGTGGGGAATTTTAATAAATGAAATTTGTATCGGAGAAAAAGATGAATGTGAAGAAAAAAATTAGAGTTGTGGTGCAACAATACAAAAATATGATGGGTTTGAAGAAACTTGACGGAAAAGAACAATCAATCATGAGTTCAGTGTATGACAAGGGGGTTTAAAATTGAATTAGTTAACTGTTAGTTTAGTGTTAAAACTTTAAGTGTTTTAAATCAAAACACCGAAAAAAAGTTTTTGGCCAAAAAATAACAAAAATATTTTTATATGGATCTAAAAGCAATTGGGAAAGAGTTTTGGGGTTGACCCCCTAAAAAAATGCATAAGTTTGGGAAAAAATTTGTTGTTTTTGTTAAATGTAAAAGAAATTCTTTAAAATTTAATTAATAAATTTTACATAAATTTTAAAGACGATTTTCAACTAAGAAATACAAAAAAAAGTAAAATTTAAAAAAGTTTCGTTAACAAAAACAAGTAAAATTTTTCGTGTATCTCAAACTTTGTTAAAATGGGCCTATTTTTGTTGATGCTCAGTCAGTTTTTAGTTTTTAATAAATTTTTAACATTTGAAAACATGCTAACTTTATTTCAATAAATTAAAGAGCAAGTATTTATACGGCTTAGAAAAAGGATCCTTTTTTTTTTTTAATTTAAAAGAATGTAAATGAATTATCTTGTAAATTAATTTAAAATTAACATTAAAAATTTTATTAGCACCCAATTGTTTAAAGTAATTAGACACGAAAAAATTTGGTTTAAGTAATTAAGGGGGGTATTTATTGATTTGGTTATGATATAAAACCAATCAATGGTGAAAAAATGTAAGTATAAAGTTTAAAGCATAACAAAACAAAATTTTTGGGAAAGTTATGGGAACGCCGTAGTTATGATAGTTTCCCTGGGCCCCGGTTACGGTTAGCCCGAGCCCAATGTTGATCGGCATGCATCAGATGACGTCATATTTTGGCATTTAATGATTTTAGTAGGATATTCATTTTTAGAGTTTGGCTGATGGTGTTGGCGTCAGCAAGTTTTGGTCATATGCCCTAAGATCGTTGTCAAGTTATCGGTTACATGTGGGGGTTTTTAGGGGTAATGGCGTTAACAAGGCGCTGTTGTGGAGGGACGGATGAGGAGAGGGGTAAACTGGGCGTCACCATGGGGGAATCCCAAAAATTTCCCAAAGTCCAAAAAATGAAGTTTAAATTAAAGGTTTAGTTTCTTTTGGTTTGGGTAGTGTAGCTCAGGTATCAAATGTAAGAGGGTTTAAGGAACTGTGTCGTGAGCTATTTCAAAAGTGCCCCTCGATCGAGAGTCGGGTAGTTCGAGAAGTGTCGCTCGTTTTGGAGGTATCACTTTGTGCACAGTGGATATTTTATTTAAAAAAATATAAAATCTCTTGAAGGTAGGTATAACTAAAAAAATATATTTCATTAACCATTATTACAAAAAGTAGTGTTTAACTAACCAACACTCCTTTTTTTAAAAAAAATCAAAAAATCTTCTGAAAAAACTAATAAACAAAATAAATTTATGTTTCCCATAAATCTCCGGTATAAAAACTATTGTTGCTTTAGTTAATACTATCGGCTAACAAAATCAACCAGGTTAGGTACCAATTGGTTTTTATAATTCAAAAGTGCGCGTGATGGGGTTTGAAAATTGTTTAGTTTGCATTACGTTGCCCACAAATTTAATAATTTTTTATTTTATGTCAGATGAGAATAATATGGGTGTTCAGAGGGATTGAAAATAGTGAAAATGTCATTCTAGGTTTTTCTAATACCAGTTTTTTTAGTGAAGAAACGGTCATATTTTTTTGGAAAAGGGGTTTAAGTTTCAGGCAGGTGTCTGGTGGTATTTTTATTTACCCAAAATTTTACTATAAGTTATGGCAATCTTTTCACTAGGGGAGGGGTTTTAAAGAGTGTGCCATGGCACCCCTAGTCGCAAAAAAAATCATAGGGCGCAAACTTTATGGAAACCCCCCCCATTTTTTTGGTAAAAATAGTTGAATTAAAAATAAAAAAGAGAAGAATGTTTGACAGTTGTTTAATTTCCAGAGAATTTTTAAGCCCCTGATTTGTAATTAAAAAAGAATCTAATGATTTTTACACGAAATTTAAATTGGGGTCGAATAGAGGATAAAATACACAATTTCCCGTTACTGATCGAAGGTTCTTTGGCATGCGCAGACCAGGTCTCCCATAAGTGACCCCAAATGCCGTCAGGGGCCGCGGGGATTTACAACAAAAAGAGTATTCCGTGAACAATAGGGGGTAGGGGGTTGGAAGGGATTTTTTGGGAAAATGTACTTCCATAAATACAACGTTAAAAAGGGTTTGAATTCAGCTTATTTGATATACTGGAAACTATTATTTTACTTTTCCCAACACTTTCAGAAATCTGTTTCAATGTCATTACTCCTTTATAATCCCTCCACTACCCGTTAAAAAAGTAGTGTTTCCCAATATTTCAAATATGAAACTCTTTTAACTTATATTTATGAAAATTTTAAATTTCTTTTGGGAAAAAAAACTGGTATTGAATAAAAAAAACAAATAATTATTAATAAAAATTTTGTAATAAAAAGTAGTAGAAGAGTTCTGAGCACGCTCTTTTTCAAAGTTAAGAATTCAAAAATTTTTCATTTTATTTTTCGATTATGAATATAAAAGTTTTTTTAATGTTACAGGTTCTGGTGAGAAATCACGTTTTGTAGAAAAAAAAAATTTTCTGATGTTTTAAAAATGACTTAAATTGCAATGTTGAAAAAATTGAAAAAATTGAAGAAAAGCTCCTCAAATTTTACTGTTCCCTTTAATTAAGGAAAAAAAAGAAGCAAAAATTTTGCGCTATTACTTAATTTTTGCGCAGATTATTAATGCTTTCGAAACAAATGGCAAGAAGTAAAAGAACTGAGAATAAATTCTTTAAAAAAAATATGACAAATGGCTTAGTAGTCACTATTCTTCAGTAAATATACCAAAAGAAAAGAAATAGTCGTCCTTCATCCAAATTCTAATCGTCTAGTGAGCGATCAAAACGAAAAAGACCGAAGAATTTTTCCCCAGCTTGGTATGCAAGAATTGCCAATTGCAACTCAAAATGAGCCTTCACGCTTCAGGACAATTAGATGATGTGAAAGTTGTTAAGGATGTGACACTAGGGACACCTAAAAAAGCTTTGAAGTATAGAAAATATATGTCTACTGTTCTAGAAACCACTCTTTCTAAAGAAGCTGCTCTATCACTTTTGGTTGAACAAAAACTAACAAAAAAGCCAATACCAAGGATTACGAAATGTAAGCTTAGAAAATAACTGAAGACTCTATCTTCATACAAAGTTGTTATGGAAGCAAAACGTGAGTGTTATCCGTCTATAACACACATCACTATTACAGAAACTAGTGCTGAAGTTGAACTTCAAGCTGTTATTATCACATGTTTGCAGGTACTCAAAACGATGTAATCAAAGTTTAGAGTCTGAAAATGTTAGTAACATATCCTTAATTTCTAAGTGGGGGTGTGTGTGGAAGTTCTGGACAAAGTTTTTTATAAGCAGAAATTTGTGGATGAGGATGAGAGTAAATCAGATGCCAGTATTTTTTTACTTCAATGGTACCTCTACAGACATATCAGTCAACCAAAACACAAAATGGGAATTACAAGAAACGTCATCTCCACGCTTTTGTTGGCCAATTAGACTGTAATTTCTACATGAAAACGATAAAGGACACTTTGAAATAAACGGATTACACCAAAGAACAAAACAATTATCGATGGGGGGAAAAAACAGTTTCTTTCAAACTTGCATTCTCAATGATAGGTGGTAAAGTTAGTAACGCATTCATCTCAATTCATCTGCTATGTGCTGCTACTTATGTGGAGCAACATCAAAATCGTTTTATAATATTGATAACATTTAGAAAGAGAGATCGATGAAGAACAATTGAGTTTTGATTGTCAACTTTGCATGCGTTGATAGGATTTTTTGAATGTTGCTGCATTTATCTTACAAGGTTGAATTGAAAAAAATGGCAACCACGTACTACAGAGAGAAAGAGTATGTAAAGAAAAGGAAAAAAAATCACACAGAAGGATTTCCATACATAATTTAGGCCTCGTGGTTTACCACCAATAAGTTGGATTCGGAAGCTCGAATGATGGAAGCACAGCTTGGCATTTTTTTGAAACTCAGCTGCATCTTCTGAGATAACGGGAGTTGACCACAATTTGATAAATAAGTTCCATGTTATACTGCAGGCACTGTTAAGTGGATATGACATAGATACACAAAAAATTTAAAATATATGCCTTGGATACAGTTAGAAAGTTTATAGAGTTGTATCCTTGGTATTATATGTCAACTTAAATCCATAAAATCTTAATTCATGAAGAACTTATAGTATTTGCAGCAATATTTCCTATCGGGCAAATGTCCGAAGACGCTCAAGAAGCCACAAATAAAATATAGTAAAAGGGCTGGGGAAAACTTTTCAGGGGAAGGATTTGCCCCGGTTTAAACAATGCAAGAGTCTTCTAAAGGGCTTGTGACACCCAAAAACCCTTTTTATATTCTTTTTAATGGGGAAAAAAATTTGTGGGGTTTAAAACTAAGATCTTGTTGTAAAAATTCCCCGGGGAAAATTTAAAAGATCTTTAACCCCGGGCAGTGGGTTTTGTTTGTTTACAACCAAACCATGGGGCCAAAAAAACGATGAGTGAGATAATTCTGTTTGAATTGTTTTTGAAAAAAGTGATGGGGTAAAACTTTTGAAAATTTTTTTGAAAACTTTTAAAAAAGAAATTTGTGTTTTTTTTTTTTTAAATTTCGGGTTTTTTAACAGGGGATTTTTAAACCCCTTTTTTAAAATTCAATTTTATTTTTGTTTTAATTTTTTTAAAAATTTTGATTTTAAATTTCAGGTCCAAATTTTAAACTTTATTGAGTGCCCCCCTTTTGGGTTTTTTGGGAAAATTTTAAACTTTTACTTCTTGCCAAAGCGAGCTAAAAAAAAACTAAAGTTTTCCCAAATTTTTTTTTGAATCAAAGGGGCTTTCTTTATATTTTAAAAACTTTTTTTGGAAATTTCCCCAACCCACGGGCGGGGGCTGGATAATTTTTTCCTTTAAAGGGGTTTTTTGGTTTGGGTTTTTGGTTGGGGGTTTTTACATGTGGGTTTTTAGTCTGTATTTTGGTTAAGTTAAATGACAATGGTATTCCCCTGTAAAGAGAATGGAAAACCACTTTACACCCTTAGCTATGCGGAAAGGGGGGGTTTAAAAAGGGGAAGGTTAGTTTTGGGGAAGGGGGAAAAATTTCCCCTTTATTTTTTAAAATAGTTGGAGTGAGAAAAATTTAAATTTAAAAAAATGGAATAAAAGTAATAAATTTGAGGAATTGGGGAGAGCGGGTTTTTTTTTTTTTTTTTAAAAAGGGGGGGTTCTTGGTTTGGTTTAAAAGGGAAAGGGGATCTGAAAGGGATAACCTTGGAAAGGAAATGAGAGAAAAAACCCGGTTTAGAAATTTAGTAGGGAAAACCTATGAAAAAAAAAGGGGTTTTTTGGCATGTAACAAAAAGGAAAATTTAAATTTTTAATTTTTTAACCTTGCTAAAAAAATGGGGGGAAATTGATGTAAATAAAAAAAAGGGGAAAGTTATTTTTTTAAAATGTGATATGCCCCCAAAAGCTGTTTGGGTGGGGGGGGAGGTTAAAGAGAATAAAAAAAGGGAAAAAAATTTTTGAAAACCCTTACCGGGGAAAATTTTTGGTTCATTAAATAAGTTCGTTGCGGGGGGGGGGGAGTGTTTTAAATGTATGGATTTGGGTTTTCCCCCTTGAAATTTTTACAGTCGTTTTTTGAATTTAGACTTAACGTTTTTTAAAGATTGTTTTTAGACATTTGGATTTATAATCATGTTGAAAGGGTTTTTTTTGGTATTTCATTTTGAATTTAACCCGGGTCGGGGGGCCCTTTTGGGGAAATTTAAAATTATGTGAAACTTTCAAAAACTTGCAAAAAACTTCAAGGGTTTCCCCACCCTAAAAAGGCCATTTCCCCCCCTTTTTATTTTCTACTTTTGGGGGGAAAAAAGTTTTCCCGAATTTTTAAAGGGTTTTTATTGGAGGACCCTTAGAAAAATTTGGGGATGGTGGGGGAAAAAAAACCCATTTGAGAATTTTGTATAAAACATTTTTAAAAAAAAACGGGGAGACTATACACCCGACAGGGAAATTAACTTAAATGTAGAAAAATAGTTTTTTTTTTTTGGATTGCCCTAGCCCCCTCGCTTTGGGTTTTAAGGGGAAAACCTTTTACTTTTTTAGTGCCCATTGCGAAAAAAAATTTTTCCCTGAATTTAAGTGGTTAAAAATAATTTTAAGTTGATTTGTATTTTGGGAGATAGGTTCCGGGGGGAAACACGTTGTTTTTCATTTCCCAAAAAACCCAAAAAAAAGGAAAAATTAAAAAAGGGGGGACTTTGAAAAGTGTTTTTTAAAAAGGGGGTTTAAGTTCAGGTTGTTTTTTTTAAAAGAATTTAAAATACGTCGAGTTAATGAAATTTCCCACGGGGGATTATGGTAAAAGTTCATCTTTTAAAACAATTTTAAATTGGGAAGTTTTTCAAGCTTTATTTTAGTTGGTGAATCTTTATGGTGAGCAAATTTAAAAAATTTTTTTTTTCCCCCTATATCCATAGGGGGGGAAAAAACCTATTGGTTGGTTTTAAAAAATCTTTTAATATAAATGTTCTTAGTTTTTGTTTTAGTGCGGGGATTGTTTGGTTTGCAAAAGGATCCTAGATAAAGGGGACCAAAAAATTATTTTAAATTAGGAAAAAAAAAAGTGGATCTGCTAAAAATTTTGATTATATCCTATTATAGGACCTTTCCCCTTAAAATTAAATAGCGGTCAAGTAAAGATAAAAATTGGAAAAAAAAATTCAAGAATGGGCAATTTTTTTTTTTAAGTTTAAATGTTTTTTTAAAAGGAATCCTTGATTTAAGTATTTTTTTAAAAGCGGGGGAGGTGATGTTAGGGGAATTTTTGGCTGCATTGGGGGTTTTTGGTTCGGAGGAAAACGTTTTCATGGGTTGATGCCTTTGGAAAAAGGTAAACAGTTAAAATTGTTAAACATTACACGTGATTTATAAAAAATACTTCTCTATCAGTTTGGTTTTAAAGGGTTCTTAAACCCAAAAATTTAAATTTTTAAAAATTGTTTTAAAAAAAATGTTTGTGTGCCTAGCAGTTTTGATTTGTTTTTCCCCTGAAATTTTTTAAATTTAAACCCAAAAAAAGGGGATGTTTCAGGGGAAAAACGTTTGCAAAAAAAAAAAACAGGAAAAAGAGATGCTTTTCCCGAACATTTTTTTGAGACAGAAAACGTTTTGGGCCCTGCAAAAGCCGGGTTGGGGGGAAGGCAGGGGGCCTAAAAAAAAGTGGGGGGGGGGGACTTAATTTATTTTTTTTTATGGGGATATCTAAAAATCATTGTGTATGAGACCTGTGGACACGGGACTTTTGAAGGGGGGTTTCCCCGGGGATTGTCGTTTAAAACGGGTGGGGCAAAAATTCGCCGTCTTTTTGGAGAAAAGTGGGTTTTTCCTGGTTTTTTAAGGTTTATGGTAAAATGTACAGCGTACAGTACTACCTGTACTTTTGGTTAAACCCAAAAAAAGTAGATATATTAATGTAATAAATTAGCTGAAAATAAACAAGAAAATCATTTAACAGTGTTACCCAGTTTTTTGCTTTTTTTCCAATTTGTGAAAATTCGCGGGACCCCCTATCCTATCTAAAAATGTTTTTTTAGAGCACCCCTTTGCCCTGTTTAAATTTTTTGCATGCTTTTTTTGAAAACCCCGGGTATATCTGGGAGAGAGCTTGAGTGAATGTTTCCCAGTGAAAAAAAAATTGTTTAAGAAAATTTTTAAAATTATAAGAGTAGCCCCCGGGGAACTGTGGACAATTTGGTTTGATCCCCAAGACCCAAAAGTTTTTTTGGGGTTTTTTAAAGCAGGGTGAGGAAACCCTTTTTTCCCTTAAAATCAGCTATTAAATATTCCCAGCCTTTTAAAAACAGTTAGATGTTTTAAATTAAAAAAAATGGGTTTAATTTCAAAATATGACGCCCCTTTAAAAGGACTGCTTTTTTCCAAATGGAAGATGATGGACCAAAAAAAATTTTTGGGTCCCGTTGGGTATACACTTTTTAAATTTTAAGGCCAATGGAAAAGGGAATTTATTTATATATTTTTATATATATATAAATATATATATATATTAAAATATTTATATTTATATATAATATTATTATATTATATTTATATAGAAAGGGGGGTTTAAAAAAAGAGCGTATTTTGGGGTGAAAAGATTGGGAAAACCAAAAACCCTGGGTTTCCCCCCGGCTGGGGATTCGAATTTAAATTTCCCTTTGTCAGGGGGAAACGACCAAATGAGTTTGGAGGCAGTTGTCATAATTTATTTTTATGTTTTAAATGGACCATAAAGTTTTTAAATTTTGTATCTAAACCAAATCTTTAAGGAGTAAAAAAACCTTTGGGTGGAACTTTATTTTTTTCCTTGCCAAAAAAAACCAATAGCCATTTATTTTTCTTTTTTTTTTTCTAGTTCAAAAAAAACCCAAATCTGTTTCATAAAATCTAAATAAAGGACTTTTAAAAACAAATAGGGGGTTTTGATTTTCATATATTTCATTTTCCCATTCTTTTTTTCTTTTTCTATACAGTCAGTTAAGGGTTAAATAGGGGCCCAGAAAAGGTTTTTGCGGGGATTTGAGCGTTAATTATTATAAAAAAACTCCCCAAAAAAATTTATTTAATTTTTGGGTATTTTAAAACTTTTTGTTGAAAACCCAAATTTTTTTTAACTTTAAAACCCAACCCCTTTGCACAACTAAACCCTTTAACCCATCAGCCTTTGCATCATTTTTATCAGTATAAAGTTAGAATTTGTATGTTTTTATAGAAAAGCTGTTGCCGGCTTTGTTGGGGTGGAATTGGATTATATACAAATAAAAAAAAATATTTTTTATGTATTTTCAGTTTAAATTTAAAATATTTAGGGTTAGTTGGGGGGACCTTTAACTTGAACTCAGAAAAAAATTTAATGAAGTCCGATAAAAATTTTTTCCCCCCCTTTTTTTTCACCCCTTTTTTTTAAAAAAATTTTCCCAAAAAATTCCCTGAAAAAAATTCTATTTATTTGTTTTACGTCAATAAGAAATAAAAAATTTTTTGTTTATGTAATTTCAAATGACGGACTTTCATACATATTATTTATTTTTTTAAACAATTTAAAATTTCATACATACCCCCTTTTTGCCCCCTTTGGGGGGGAAATTTTCAAAAACCCTTTTTTAGGGGGTTTGCCTACACAACAAAATAAATATACAGTCAAATTTTCATGCTTGTGGGCCCTTGATTTTTGCGCTCGGCGATGTTGGGGTATTTTGCCCAGTCAGTCAGTCGCGTCAGTCAGTCAGTCAGTCAGCCCCGGGTCATTCAGTCAGTCAGTCAGTAGGACTTTGTTATTTTAAAAATTTATGAAAAAATTTAAGTCCTTTAAAGTTAGGATAAACCCTAAAGGAGTTGGTTATCCCCTTTGGTTTTTTTTAAATTATCTATGCGTTTGGGTTATAGTATGGGCCCGTATATTTAAAACCTTACTTTTTAGGTATAGTTTCGGCCCGGTAAAACTTACCCTTACGTATAGGTTGTTTTGGGAAACTTTTATATTGGGCCCTTGGGTTTGGGAAATAGTTTTGGGACGTTTAATTTCCCTTACTTTTTTAGGTATAGTATGGGGAGTTATTTACCCCTTACGTTTAGGTATAGAAATCGGAAAGTATACTTACCCTTACGTTTGGGTTTTTGTATCGGAAAAAATACTTAGCCTTTTTTAGGTTTTAGTAGGGGAAGTAAAACTTGCCTTATTTGGGGTTTTAGTATCGGAGTTTTTACTTACCCTTTATGTTGGGAAATGGGTTCGGATTTAAAATTTTTCCCTTACGTTTGGGTTTAAGTATCGGACTTTATACTTACCCTTAGTTTATGTTTATGTTTACGTTTGGCTTTTGGGGGCAGTACCCGGGCTCGCCGTGCCCACAGACTTTTAAAAAAAAAAGACGTAATTTCAAAAAAAAGATTTGGAAGAAAAAAGGAAGGGGACAAAAACTTTTTTGATTTTAAACCCATTCTTGCCCCAATCAAAAACTTTCGGGAATTTGGTCAATTTTTTAGTACTTCTTAGATTGAAAGGGAAACCCACATTTGTAGTGGGGAAAAGAAAACCCAGGCCCATATCTTTTTATGCGTAAGGTTGATTTTGGGCCGATGTAATTTAAAAAGAAAAATTCCCTTCCCCTTTTTATTTGAAATATTTTTTTGGGTCATTTCTATCCTCAGTAAAATTTTAAAATAAACCCGAGTTTATTTGGAAGAATGGTCCACCCATCTAAAACAAAAAACGAGATTTAGAGTATTTACTAAAAAAAATTTTAAATTTTTCTTTTAGAAAGTACAAAGTTTTTGAAAAGGAATTTGGGGAATTTTTAAATTTGCCCCTTTAACAGCCACTTAACACTTGCACATAAAAAGGCCCATACTGTCTTTTGTAAAGTGTTCCTCATTTTTAAATTGATGAAATTTTGTGTTTATGTTTTTGTAGTGGACAACAGGGGATTTTGTTATAATAGGATATTGTCCCCAAAGGCTCCAAATTTTATAAAGTCCTTGAGCGTCTTTTCCTTTTGGGGTTTCCCTTAAAATACGTTTTTGGGTCCCATTGATTTTCAAATTTTTCCAAATTGGAAATTTTCCGTAGTATGAAGTCTGAAAATTAAAAAAGCCCTTTTATCCCAATTTATGTAATATTTTCAAAAAGGGGACACTCATTTTAATTCAAATATATTTTTAAAAAAGGGGTTAGTTTTTAAACGTTTAAATTGCTTTTTTGGGAACTTTTGTTTTTGTTACGTCCGTTTAAAGGAGAAAGGGTTTTTTTCCCCCGGGTTTGTAAGTTCTTACAGTCCAAAAAATTTATGCTTGGGGTTAGGGGTTGGGGAAGTTCAGTTTACTCGTCCCCAATTAATGTATAAAAAGGGGAGTCAAAAAGTCACCCTTTGTAAAATTTGGGAAGTTTAGAAAAATTAAAATTTTTCCCCCTTTATGTGGGGAAATTTAGCCCTGAAAATTTTTGGGCTTTTTTTGTCTTGAAAGGTTTCCTAGTTTTTCGGTTTATTGCGTTTAAATGTCAGTGTCTTTTAAAAAAAATTTTAGGGTTGATCATTTTTGTGGGGAATGGGTTTCTGTGAATCAAGTAGGGGAAGGAAAAGAAAGGGTCTAAGATCCCTGTTTTTTAAAAGTAATTGTTTTGGTTCGAGTTTATATTATAAATTTTAAGGTTTTTTTGGTTGCTCCCCTTTTTTTTGAATCGTTTGTTTTTCTGGAGTTTTTGTTTTTTCGTTTGGCCCCCCATCTTTCAATTGATTTTCTCTATTCCGTTGTTTTAATTTTGAGGAGTTTTTTAAGAAGAGTTGGGGGAAATCCCCTTTTGACGTTTTTTAGGTATTTCCCAAACGACTTTGTTAAAAATAAAACCCCCCTTTTTGATATACAAAAGAGTTTGGTTGAAAGAAAAATGAAATCCCCAAAGGGGTTTTTAAATTTTAAAATCCTTTTTAAAAGGCCCAAAATCCCGATCTGTTTTTACGGAAAAAATGTGGAACATTTAATTTATTTTTTTGGGATATCAAACAAAGTTTTTCAAAAAATTTTGGGTAGACGAAATTTTAAAGTGTTAAAAAATTAAAATATGAAAAAATATTTATTGCCTTTTGGGAAAAAATGTTTTTATTGAGGAGTTTTTTTTTTATCAGCGTTAGTTAAAATCTGTTTTGAAAACCCATTTTTATGTAAAAAAAAGGTTTTTGAGGTTAAAAAAATAAAAGTCTTATTTCCCCACATAAGAAAAAATTACCTTTTTGTCTATTTTGACCCCTTTTTTTCCCTTTTTAAATCCTTGTTTTATTTAAAAATAACATTTCCCTCTAAAAATTTTTTACTTTTGCAGTAAATCAAATTTTAAAGCGCTTTAAATGTAAAATTTACAGTTTTTGAAAAAAAAAAACCGGCGTTTTTTTGGGGTGGGCTTTTGGTTTGGGATTTTTTTAAATTTCCCAATAGTAAAAAATCTAAAAAATTTTTTTTTTTTTTTGGAAAAATTTTAAATTTTGTTTATGCCCCGTAAAAAAAATTTTAAAACCCATTTTTCACCTTTAATAAAATTAAAATCAGATAAAAACTTAGAGAAACTATAGAAAAACCTGTTTTGCGGTTTCAATTTTTTTTTTTAAATTGTTTTTTTTAAAAATTGGGAAAAAAACCCGGTTAAAGGTTTTGGGTAAATTTAAAGAAATTTTTCACGATAGTTTAATTTTTTAAAAATTTTACCTTAGCTTTTTTAAAATTTAAATACGTTTTACTTCTTGCATGAACAAATTTCTTACCCTTCTTTGGGGGGGGGAAGGCCCATGCTTTGAGGTAAGTTTTCCGAAGTTTAAAATTTAAATACTCAAGGGGCCCTTTAAAAAATTTGGATGTAATTAGGGTGGTAAAAAAAAGGGGCCCTTAAAAAATTAAAATTTTTTAAAAATTTTTCTTTTTTCCTCAAGTTTCCCTTTGTTTTTAATTTGACCGAGAAATTTTTGGGGGAAAAAAAATTTCACCCAAAAGCGGCCCTTTTTAGGGACAAAAGTTGTGCTTGATTTTGTATACTAAAAAATGTTTAAAACCAATCTTAAAAAAAGATTTGTTTTTTTAAAACCCTTAAACCGGATTTTTTGATCCCAATTTTTTGGGGGGGGCCCCCAAATTAAATCCACTTGGGTTTTTTTTGCGTGGAAGTATAAAAACATGGTACAAAAAACTATCCGTGGCACTCTTTGCAAAAAAAAAGCCAGGGATTGTGACTTTTTTCCGCTTCCCCTATTTGTTAACTGTTTTTTTCCCCTTTGTTAGAAAATTTTGGGGGATTTTTTAGGGGAAGTGTGGCCATTTTTATTTTCCCATGTTATATTTTTGGGGGTTTTTGGGACTGAATTTTATTTTTTTATAGAATTTTTGCAGTTTGTTTAAAACCCTTTAAAAATTTTGTACAGTTTAAACCCTTTTAAAAAAGCCCCACCCCTTGTTGAAATGGTTGCTGAAAGGGGACAATTTATAAATTACTTAAAAAAAAAATTTCCCATCATGCAAATTTTTTTTTTTAAGTAGGGAGAAACATTTTTTTCCCACCATTTTTTTAAAATTTAAAAAACCCAGTTATTTTTTTTGTCGTCTGAAAATTTTTTTGTGTTTCCCCAGAGTGTTTCTGGGTTCATTTTTAAAACATTCCGAAATGTATATTTTTTTCATACCAATTGAAGCAGCAATTTGGGGGTTTTGCTTCCCCCCTATTTTGATTTTCTGTTTTGTTTCTGCCCCACGCAGATGAGCAGAACGATCTATTTGAAATTCTAGGCTTTTTTAGGCTTTATTTTTTTTAATTAAAAAAAAACAATTTTATAAACATAATGCCTTTTAAAATAAAAAAATAAATTTATATAGTTTAAGGGCCCCCAAAAGGTAAAAAATTTTTTGTATGGTACTTTGTTCGGTTTAAGTTACTTTTAAAAAAAGTAATAAAAATATGGGCCCCTTTTTTCCAAAGGGTTTTTGGAAGGAAATAAAGTTCTTTAGAGATTAATTATCACAAATCAATTTTAAAAGGTCTTTAAGGGATAAAACCCAAATTTAAAACAGTTTTTTTGAAAATTTAATGCATTTTTTTTTTTTTACAATGAAAAAAGAAAACAAAAAATGAAGTATTTCTTAAATCTATGTTTTTGGGTACAAGCCACAGTAATTTACAACGTTTTTTTTAAACCCCCAGGACTTTTTTGTTTCCCTTTTTTAAAAACTTCATGTGAGGTTAAACTTCAAAAAACCCCCTTTTAAACTCAACAAATGTGTACATGTATTTTTTTAGTTAGATCCCCAAAATTTACCCCAAGGGAAAGGGGGGCTTTATAAATTTTTTTAAATACTGAGTGAGCAACCAAGTCAAAAAACCTGTTTTTTATGTTTTTTTTCAGAAAGGGAAGTTTTTGATCAAAAAATAAAACCAAAAGGGTTGTACTGCAAATTTGACGACCAGCTAAAGGGACGGGGGAATAAAATATAAATCAAATGGGGGGGGCGGGTCTTAGTGGGTGTTCTGCAATATTAATCTCCCATTTTAAAAAGGGAATGGTTTGCTGGGCCAATTTGTGAAAAATTGTTTTCCCTTTTTTAAGGTTTTAAAAATTTAGTTAAAATTAATAAAAAAAAGGCACAGAAAGGAACAAAATTTTTTTAAAAAAAACCTTAAAGGGAAAACATGTTGCCCTTTTTTTTTGGGTTTTTTTTTTTTAAAAAAACGGGGAGTCCTTTTCAAAAAAAATGAAATTTTTTCCGGGGCAAACCCAAAATCGGGATGCTCTTTGGGAAGGGGGAAAGACCCACCGATGCAGGGGGAAGTTTGGGGAAGCTTTTTTTATAAGCCTATATGAAAAAGGGGAAGGGTTTTTGAAGTTAATGTGTTTTAAAGCAGGGCAGTTTTTACCCGGTGTTGTGACTTTGTTTTTAAAAAAAAGGGAATGCAAACAGACAAACCCAAAAAAAACAAATACGCCCCAAAAAGGTTTTTTAAAAAATTGTTTTTGAAAATTGTATGTGGCCATTGAAAATATTTGGGGGGATTTTGCTCCCTTTTTGACATAAAAATCATTTTATATCCCCCACCAATCGTGGTTAAAAAAAAACTACGAAAAAACCACCCAAGGGGGAAATTCGGATTAATTTTAACCCAAGATAACCCGGGACAAGAAAGGTCTGGGGTCATTCTTTGGTAACTGTAAAAATTGGTTTGTTTTTGAGTTTGAAAACTTTGTAACTTTTTTGGGACCCGGGTCATCAATTTTTTTTCAATGACCCCCTTTTTCCCTTCCACCCGAGAAAAATCTTTTTAAAAATTTTGGAAAGACTTAACATTTTTTTTTTCAATATTGATATTTTTAAACCCGTTTCCCAAAACCCAAAGGGGTTTTTGGGAAAAAAGAAGCTTCCCAAAGGGCCAAGTACACCTCTCCCAAAGTTTGAAGAAAATTTCTTTTTGATGAGGGTAAATTTAAAAAAACTTTTATATTTTTCAATAAAAGTAGCAATTTTAAAAGGTAAAAAGAAAGTTATGTATGCACTGAGAAGTTCGGGTGGGGTCTTCCTGGAAAATGGGGACTCAACGCGATTTTTGGTTGCCCCCATAAATCATGCAGAGCTAAAAGGTAGAACCCTCTTACCCCGTTAAAAAAAACTGTGTTTTTGGGGCCAAAAGGGGGGGGTTTTTTTTGGGGGGGGGGGGGGGGGGTTTTTTTTTGGGGGTTTTTGGGTTTGGGGGGGGGGGTTTTTTTTTGGGAAAAGGGGGTTTTTTTTTTGGGGGGTTTTTTTTTTTTTGGGGGGGGGGGGGGTTTTTGGGGGATTTTGGGGGGGGGTTTTTTGGGGGGGGGGGTTTTTTTTTTGGGGGTTTTCAAATTGGGTTTGGGGGGAAAAAAATTTTTTTTGGGGGGGGTTTTTTTTTTTTTGGGGGGGGGGGGGGGGGGGGTTTTTTTTTTTTGGGGGGGTTCCCCAAAAAAAAGGGGGGGGTTTTTTTTTTGGGGTTTGGTGGGAAAATTTTTTTTGGGGGGGGGGGGGAAAAAAAAAATTTTTTTTTTTTTTGGGGGGTTTTTTTTTTGGGGGGGGGGGGGGGGGGGGGGGGGGGGGGGGGTTTTTTTTGGGGGGGAAAAAGGGGGGGGGTTTTGGGGGGGGGGGGTTTTTTTTTTTTGGGGTTTGGGGGGTTTTTTTTTTTTGGGGGGGGGGGGGTTTTTTTTTTTTTTTTTTGGGTTTTGGGAAAAGGGGGGGGGGGTTTTTTTTTTTTTTGGGGGGGGGGCCCAAAATTTGGGAAATTTGGGGGTTTTGGGGGGGGGTTTTTTTGGGGGGAAAAAAAATTTTTTTTTTTTTTTTGGGTTTTTGGGGGGGGGTTTAAAAGGGGGGGGGTTTTTTTTTGGGTTTTTTTCCCAAAAATTTGGGGGGGGTTTTTTTTGGGGTTTTTTAAACCCCCGGGGGGGGGGAATTTTTTGGGGGGGGGGGGGGGGGGGGTTTTGGGGGGGGGGGGTTTTTGGGGGGTTTGGGGGGTTTTTTAAAAAAAAGGGGGTTTGGGGGTTTTTGTTTGTTAAAAAAAATTTTTTTTTTTGGGGGGGGTTTTTGGGGGGCCCTTTTTTGGGGGGGGGGGGGGGGTTGGGTTTTTGGGGGGGGGGGAAAAAAAATTTTGGGGGGGGGGGGGGAAAAGGGGGGGGGTTGGGGGGGTGTTTTGGGGGGGGTTTGGGGGGGGGGGGGGGGGGGGGTTTTTTTTTTTGGGGGGGGGGTTTGGGGGGGGGGGGGGGAAAAAAGGGGTTTTTTTTTTTTCCCCTTTTTTTTTTTTAAAATTCCAAAAGGGGGTTTTTTGGGGGGTTTTTTTTTTAAAAAAAATTTTTTTTTTTTTTTTTAAAAAAAAAAAAAAAAAAGGGGGGGGGGGGGGGGGGGGCCCCCCCTTTTGGGGGCTTTTTGGGGGGGGGGTTTTTTTTTTTTGGGGGGGGGGGGGGGGAAAAAAAGGGGGGGGGGGGGGGGGGTTTTTTTTTGGGGGGGGGGGGGGGGTTTTTAAAAGGGGGGGGGGGGGGGGGGGGGGGGGGGGGGGGTTTTTTTTTTTTTTTTTTAAAAAAAATTTTTTTTTTTTAAAAAAGGGGGGGGGGGGGGGGGAAAAAATTTTTTTTGGGGGGGGGGGGGTTTTTTGGGGGGGGTTTGGGGGGTTTTTTAAAAAGGGGGGGTTTTTTTTTGGGGGGGGGGGGGGGGGGGGGGGGGGGGGGAAAATTTTGGGGGGGGGGGTTTGGGGTTAAAAGGGGGGGGTTTTTTGGGGGGTTTTTCCCCGGGGGGGGAAAATTTTTTTTTTTGGGGGGGGGGTTTTGGGGGGGTTGGGGGGTTTTGGGGTTTCAAAAATAGGGGGTTGGGGGGTTTTTTTTTTGGGGGTTTTTGGAAAGGGGGGGGGTTGGGGGGGGGGGGTTTTTTTTTTTTTTTTTTGGGGGGGGGGGGTTTGGGGTTTTTTTTTTGGGGGGGTTTTGGGGGGGGGGGAATTTTTTTTTGGGGGGGGGGGGGGGGGTTTTTTTTGGGGGGGGGGGGGTTTTTTAAAAAATTTTTTGGGGTGGGGGGGGGTTGGGGGGTTTTTTTTTGGGGGGGGGGGGGGGGGGGGGGTTTTTTGGGGTTTGGGGGGGAAATTTTTTGGGGGGGGGGCTTTTTTTTTTGGGGGGGGGGGGGGTTTTTGGGGGGGGGGGGGGGGGTTTTTTGGGGGGGGGGTTTTTTTTTTTGGGGGGGGGTTTTTTTTTGGGGGGTTTTTTTTTAAAAAATTTTTAAAGGGGGTTGGGGGGGCCCCCGGGGAAAAGGGGGGGTTGGGGGTTTTGGGGGGGGGGGGTTTTTTTAAAAAATTTTTTTTGGGGGGGGGGGGGGGGTTTTAAAAAAGGGGGGGGTTTTTTTTGGGGGGGGGGGGGGGGGGGGGTTTTTTTTAAAAAGGGGGGTTTTAATTTAAAAAAAGGGGGGGGGTTTGGGGGGGGGGGGGGGTTTGGGGGTTTTTTGGGGGGGTTTTTTTGGGGGGGGGTTTTGGGGGGGGGTTTTTTTGGGGGGGGGGTTTTTTTGGGGGGGGGGTTTTTTTTTAAGGGGAAAAGGGGGGGGGTTGGGGGGGGGGGGGTTTTTTCCGGGGGGGGGGGGGAAAAGGGGGGGGGTTTTTTTTTTTTTTTTTTAAAAAAAAAGGGGGGGTTTTTTTTTTTGTTTGGGGGGGGGGAAATTTTTTTAAAGGGGGGGAAAAAAAGGGGGGGGGGGGGGGGGGGGGGGGGGGGGGGGAAAAAAAGGGGGGGGGGGGGGGTTTTTTTTGGGGGGGGGTTTTTTTTGGGGGGGGGTTTTTTTTTTTTGGGGGGGGGGGGGTTTTGGGGTTTTTTTTTTTGTTTTTGGGTTTTTTTTTTTTTTTTTTTTTTGGGGGGGGGGGGGGGGGGGGGGGGGGGTTTTTTTTTTGGGGGTTTTTTTTTTTGGGGGGGGGGGGGGGGTTTTTTTTTTTGGGGGGAACCTTTTTTTTTTTTGGTTTTTTTGGGGGTTTTTTTTTTGTTTTGGGGGGAAATTTCCCTTTTTTTGGGGGGGGGGGGGGTTTTTTTTTTGGGGGGGGGGGGTTTTTTTTTTTTTGGGGGGGGGGGGGTTTTTGGGGGGGGGGGGGGTTTTGGGGGGGGGGGGGGGTTTGGGGGGGGGGTTTTTTTCCCCGGGGGGGGGTTTTTTTTTTGGGGGGGGGGGTTTTGGGGGGGGGGTTTTTTTTTGGGGGGGGGGTTTGGGGGGGGGGGGGGGGGGGGGGGTTTTTTTTGGGGGTTTTTTTGGGGGGGGTTGGGGGGTTTTGGGGTTTTTGGGGGGGGTTTTTGGGGGGGGGTTTTTTTTGGGGTTTTTTTTTTTTGGGGGGGGGGTTTTTTTTGGGGGGGGGGTTTTTTTTTTTTTTTTGGGGGGGGGGGTTTTTTTTTTTTGGGGGGGGGGGGGGGGGGGGGGGGGTTTTGGGGGTTTTTTTTGGGGGGGGTTTTGGGGGGGGGTTTTTTTTGGGGGGGGGGGGGGGGGGGTTTTTTTTGGGGGGGGGTTTTTTTTTGGGGGGTTTTTTGGGGGGGGGGGGGTTTTTTTTTTGGGGGGGGGGGGGGGTTTGGGGGGGGGGGGGGGTTTTTTTTTTTAAAAATTTTTTTTTTGGGGGGGGGGGTTTTTTGGGTTTTTTTTTGGGGGGGGGGGGGGGTTTTTTTTTTTTTTTTGGGGGAAAAAGGGGGGGGTTTTGGGGGGTTTGGGGGGGTTTGGGGGGGGGGTTTGGGGGGGGGTTTTGGGGGGGTTTTTTTTTTTTTTGGGGGGGGGGGGGGGGGGTTTTTTTTTGGGGGGGGGGGGGGGGGGGGTTTTGGGGGGGGGGGGGGGGGGGGTTTTTTGGGGGGGGTTTTTTGGGGGGGGGGGGGGGGTTTTTTTTTTTTTTTTTTTTTTTTTTGGGGGGGGGGGTTTTTTTTTGGGGGGGTTTTTGGGGGGGGTTGGGGGGGGGGGGGGGGGGTTTGGGGGTTTTTGGGGGGGGGTTTTTTTTGGGGGGGGGGGGTTTTGGGGGGGGGGTTTTTTTTTTTTTTTTTTTTTTTTTTTTTTTTTTTTGGGGGGGGGTTTTTGGGGGGGGGGGGGGGGGGGGGGGGGTTTTTTTGGGGGGGGGTTTTTGGGGGGGGGTTTTTTTTTGGGGGGGGGGGGGGGGGGGGGGGGGGGGGTTTTTTTGGGGGGGTTTTTGGGGGGGGGGTTTTTTGGGGGGGGGGTTTTTGGGGGGGGGGGGGGGGGGGGGGGGGTTTTTTAAAATTTTTGGGGGGGGGGGTTTGGGGGGGGGGGGGGGTTTTTTTGGGGGGTTTTTTTTTTGGGGGGGTTTTTTTTTGGGGGGGTTTTTGGGGGGGGGGGGGGTTTTTTTTGGGGGGGGGGGGGGGGTTTTTTTTGGGGGGGGGTTTTTTTTGGGGGGGTTTTTTTTTTTTTTGGGGGGGGGGGGTTTTTTTTTTGGGGGGGGGGGGGGGGGGTTTTTTTTTTTTTTTTTTTTTTTGGGGGGGGGGGTTTTTTGGGGGGGGGGGGGGGGGGTTTTTTTTGGGGGGGGTTTTTGGGGTTTTGGGGGGTTTTTTTTTGGGGGGGTTTTTGGGGGGGGGGGGTTTGGGGTTTTGGGGGGGGGGGGGGGTTTTTTTTTTTTTTTTTTTGGGGGGGGGGGGTTTTTTTTTTTTTTGGGGGGGTTTTTGGGGGGGGGGGGGTTTTTGGGGGTTTTGGGGGGTTTTTTTTTTTTTTTGGGGGGGGGTTTTTTGGGGGGGGGGTTTTTGGGGGGGGGGGGGGTTTTTTTTTTGGGGGGGTTTTGGGGGGGGGGGTTTGGGGGGGTTTTTTTGGGGGGGGGTTTTTTGGAAAAAAAGGGGATTTGCCTCCATAATTAAAAAAAAAAATGGCACCCATTTAAAAAACGAAAAAATATACTTTTTTTACGAAAAAACATCATTTCCCCCTGTATCCCCCCCTCCCAGTCAGGGGTCCGAGATGCCCCCCCTTCCCCTCATCATTTTTTCTGATTCTCCCATTTCCCATAAGGAACAAAATACACCACACTCGAACTTTTTATCACAAAATCACACACGGGAATTAACGGTACCCACTAAAAAAAAATTGTTTTGGGGTTTTAAAATGGTTCTATAATTTTAAAAATTATTTTTGACATTTTTCGACACCTTAGTTTGGACGGTGGGTGTGTCATCTACTAAGCTAAGATCCCAGGTTCAACCCCCCTGCATGGTAAAATGTGTTTTTTAAACTCTCCCCAGTGATAAATTTAACGGCCGAGATGGCTGGTGTGCTTATTATATATTTTATTTAGCTTATAAATCGAGTGGTCGGTTCACAAATTCACATAAAATGAAATGCAGTTGCATTCTTAGGGGACCTTGCCGTTTGAAAGTGAACCGACTCTTATAAATGAGATTGTTTACGAAGCAATTGTACTATACCCCTTTCCCAGGGTGGGAAATTACTCTCTAAAAGGGTCTTTTTTTTTTCCAAATACCTACAAATTTAGTTTTTGGTGGGGAAAAAGGGCCCTTTTCAAATTAAATTCCCACCGTGAACAGAAAAAATTTCCTCAATTTGTTACAAATTGAAGGACCCCACTGATAAAAATTGGTTTTTCCCTCGCGAGTGGGGTTGTGGACGGTCACAAAATCACGGGGAAAATTTTGGGGGCCGACACACCAGGGTGGTTCGAGTCAACTGCCTCAGGGATTTTTCATTACATTATGTTAACCCACAATAAACACACTTCTTTAATTTGGGATTGTTTTTTTAAACCTTTTTAAAAAAAATATTCCCCAAAACAAAGGTATTCGTATTATTTCTCGAGGTATTTAACGTGTAGGCCTATTTTTCTGAACCAACTGTTTTATATCAGCACGCGACTTAAAAAAACTATTAAAAATCTAGTATAGAAAACAAACCCCCGGGCCCCCGGGCCTTTAAATTTCACCACGAGAAAGGGTAAACCCATTTTTCAACAAAATTTTCAAGCCACCCGGGAAAATCGAAAAAGGGGCCCCCTTTCTTTTAACTAAAAAGGGCAGACAAAATTTTAAGCAAAGGGTTTCAGCCCTATTTGTCCCAAACATACCTAAAATTTACAAAAATTTGTACAAAACTTATATTTAAAAACTGTTTTTTATAAAAAAAACCCCAAATCCATTTTAAACTCTCTTTTAAAAAAGGACATTTGCAACAAACTTGAAATTTAAATTAATTTATTTTAAAAAAATAAAGAAATATTATTATTATAATAATATTTTTAATCTGTCTTTTTTTAAACCAGGGGTTTAAAGACCCCCCCCAAAATCAAAATATAGGCCTATTTACTGTTTTATTGTCACGTCAAACACTCCTATGCAAACAAATAGTTTCTAGAACTATTTTAAAAAAAAATTTTTAAATTTTTCCAAAACTTACAAATTTGAAACACACTTTAAATTTTAGGGGTAGGGTCAAAAAAAAAAATTCCTTTAAGATCTAAATTTAAAGTTTTAACAAAAACCATCAACATGTTTTTATAAATATGCCCAAGGACGGAAAGAATTGTAAAATAAACTTTTTTTATTTTTGGGGGCCTATAAAACCTAAAGAGTTGAGATTAAAAATTTCCCGATTATAAATTTTTTTTAATTTTTTCATCTTTTATAAGATAACTTGCGAAGACCTAGTTAATTTTCGTGGTTTACCCCGGCAACGCTTTACTTGCTTCGGGAAAAACCAGAAAAATCAAACCAAATTTTAAAATGTCCCGTTTCGAGGTGCCCATGTTTGTACAAAAAGGTTTTTTAGTTTTTTTTAAAAGTCAGGTAATATTTGTCTGTATGTTAGACCACCAGAAATGGCTGTACGTTTTATTGGGTTTCAGCCACTTCCCGGGGGAACTCCACTTCTAAAACAATATTACAAAAACCCTGAGCTAAGTGAAAAGGGAAAATGAGTTGAATTAAAAAAAAAATACCAGTACAAAAAACCCTTTGGGCCCCGTCTCACTAGCTAGCACCTGGGACTTCCTGATTGGGACAACAATCGTAAATTTATATACTGCAAGTGATCGGTCCTGTTCTTTTTAAAATCGGAACACTCCTTTGCGTAATTTAAAACATGAAAGTAAATTTAGTGAAATTATTGACAGGGCCCAAAATAGGAAAATTTCGTATGTGGGGTTTTATTTACAAAGGGATTAATCTCGTTTGTGTCGGGTTATCGGTAATGGAAAGGTAAACTCGAATCCTAAAATTACGTACCTGAATGATGCTAATGCAAGGGGCACTTCCTCTCAAATTTTACCTTCCTCAGTCCTATCCTTGACCGTTTTAAACATCATTTTCAAGGAGTACTTGAATCAATTTTAACATTTTATTTTATTACTATACTTTTATCTCATCAAATTTTTTTTTTGACGTTTTAATTATGTTTTTTTAAATACTCCAAAATATTTTAATTAAAGTTTTTTTGTACCAATGAGGGGAAAGTTGAGCAATAATAAAGCAAGCAAGTAGCATACAAGGGAATGAGATTTGAAAAAAACACGTGTTGGTTTGTGTTGTCAAA
The DNA here is from genome assembly GCA_039000515.1 of Timema cristinae. NCBI lineage: Eukaryota > Metazoa > Arthropoda > Insecta > Phasmatodea > Timematidae > Timema > Timema cristinae. The sequence goes on along the minus strand of JBCFYV010005668.1, from coordinate 462 downwards.
TGGAAGTGGTGGGCAGAAAGGGCTATGATGCAAAAACGCAGTGTCCCCAAGATAAATGGAATGTTTTGGAAACATTTAAAAGAAAAAAGGAAGGACGGTCCCCTCCCCCTCACTCGCACTTTTTAACTCTCCTCTCTTCCCCTCCTTTTCACTTCTTGGGGGATATTTTTACTTTAAATTGGGCTATTGGGGAGGAAAACAACCAAATTAAAGAACATGCCGACATTTTTTAAATATAACTATCAAACCTTTTTTTTCGATAATTAAGGGACATTTGGTGAAAAACCCCCGAAGTTGGGGGTTTTTACCTCACCCCCTATTTGTATTTTCAGGGTTCCCCCAAAAATATTTTCCCGGGGAAACCCGAATTTCTGGGAAAATTTCCACAAATAGTTTTTCAAAAACTAAAAATCTGGACTTTCCGTAAAAAAAAGGGTTTTAAAAATTATTGGGTTTTACAAA
>JBCFYV010005667.1:0-13739 GCA_039000515.1 Timema cristinae | reverse complement strand
TTAAAAAATTTGGTCGAGGAAAAAGTCAGATGAACCCGGTTTCGATGTGTGGTGGGCCCATCAACGAAAAGCAAGCGTATAAATAAGAAACCTAATCCCCGAACGTGTACAGAACAACCTGTTTTAGTAAAAAATGATCCAGATGAAGACGGAATGGAATCAGAAAACAATTAAAAAGGTGAAGGGGTATAGTTAGGCCTAGCCCTATAAGTCATAACAGAAAAAATGCTAACCCAGATAGTTGGAAAGGAAACATAAAAAAGAAGTCCATAGTTAAGCAAAGAAATATAATAAATGGAAAGGGATAGAAATAGAAACAATAAACTGGACCTTACTGTTATCGTGAGTATAAATCCTTTAAAAGAGTATGTGAAGAGAAAAGGAAGCAAGTCTCATCCAACTTTAATAAAATGAGGGACAGCAATATTCAAAATATCTACTTGGGAGATTTAATTAAAACAGACGTGTTTAAAGGGTTCAGGCAAATTGATGAGGGAAAGAGCTACAGTTGTTCTCACAAATAGACTATTAAGATGGACATGGAAATTGTGAGAATTTGTAGGTATACTTTTTTTATATATACATGGAATATAAAAAAAAAGTGTTGATAGTATTTCTAAGCTCTTTGTGGCCACCTATGAATAAACGAGTAAGCATTGAAGTATACCTAATAAAATGCCAGATATTTGGTTCATAAGATAGACTTCCATATTAGAAGCTTCCACGCCATGAGCCCACTACAACAGAAAGAAAATCCCCTTTTTTTTTTCTCCAGATCTGAATGTAAGTGGATGTATGAAATTACTACTGAATGAGCCGGGAAAGTGTTAGTGATGCTGAAGTTAAGCCTAAAGTAACTTATGACTTTTATTTTAGATACTTGAAACAAAATTATTTAAATACCATTTTGGCTCCATTCGTTCAGATACCTGTAATAAGTGTGACACATTAAACAAAAAGATGAGAGATGAGAAACTTGGTGTCATTGAAGGAAATGAACTGAATAATCAGAAGAATTAACATGATATAAATGTTAACATCTTTTTTCACCGAATTAAATATAAAAAATTAAAATGTGCAAATATAATGAAAATTTGAGGTTCTAAGATTTGATTTTAAACAAGAATCTTCCTATTACTAAATTTCCATCTGGTGAAGCCTTCTATAAATATCAACTCTAGATGTACAACTTTTGCATTCCCGATTATCTTCAAAGCTTTCCAAGACAAATCCCTCGCCTCTAAAATGTGATTGCCCCAGGAAGTTTTCCCAAAAATTGCTTTTTACGAAAGCCAGACCCGCCCCGACACTTGACAGGAGAGGCAGCATTTTTTCTGAATGGCACACTTTTTCCCCGTAAAATTTTTTGGCAAACTACAAGCAAAAAGGGTTGGGTATAGCAAAACTAAAACCATTCTTTAAAAAATTTTGTGTTCTACAAGATAACCAAAAAATTTAAAATTTTTTTTTTTCCAAAATTTTGGGGGAGGACGGGTGGAATCAATAAAACTAGGGGTAAACGCCCACTGAAATTTTTAAATTTTGGAAACCATTTAAAGATATTTTTTGTATAAAACCTTTTGAATGTCACCCGGGTAATCGGCATAGTAAAACCCCGCAGCAGGGGAAGAAAAATGTACCCCAACGCTTTAAACCCCCTGGTTTGTGGCAAAGGTTGTTGGGCAGGGGGGCCCTTTAAAATTAAAAGATTCTAAAGGAGCCTTAAAAAACACTTTCTTGGATAAATAGATTGAATGCAAGTAGTGTTTCCTCATAGTTGATTAGTCTGGTATCTTCATGTTGGTATATTTGTTGAGAAAAGCATTGAAAATGTGGATTCTCCAGCTTCTTCCAACGAATATTTGCAGCTACCATCGCAGAGCATAAGTCAGCAGAAAATTGCTCTTGGGTTTTATCGGTATCGTTAACTTTAGGAAAAAATGGTTGAGATCCAGTTTTCTTTCCAGAATTCTTCATATGTATTGCAGTATTTTTGTGTTGTTCTAGGTGATACTTCTTCTTGCATTTTACCTTAATATTAAAAATGGAAATTTTCACCCAGTAATATATGTGGATTCTATAAACTAACAAAGCATCACCTAACAAGAGAACTAAGATTGCTTTTTTTTTATCGTAATGTTCTACTTGTCGTTGAAATCCTTCAATAAGAAATTAAACCTAGTTTGAAAAATAGCAAATAATCGTGATTTACTTTTGAACAGTAGACAATTATATTTAATAAAAACCTTGACTTTCAAAATTAATAATTTCATTTCCCCTTTTGAAAAGATAACTTACCTCCTTTGAACATGGCTGACAAAAAATTATTTTTCCATCCCTTGTGAATTCCTATCACACCTATCACCACCAATCCACTGTTTGAATAATACACTTTTACATGATTTCTCTTTAGGCATTTTCTACTAGTTCAATAATTTACACTGAGTCCAATACAAAGAAATATTAATGAACAGATATGCACATCTAACAACAGCGTAATATACACAACCACTGAATGAACTGACACTGTTGTGCGCTAAAAGAAAATCTTTGTTGCCGGACTGACCAGTCTGAACCTATCAGACCACTGGACACATGGGTTTTTCCTACTATCACGAGTATCCACGTGGAGTAACCTAAGGAGTAAAGGAGGAGGGGGAGGGGGTGTGGGGCAGCCTCAAGTATTTAGAAAGAAAAAAAGAGGGTGGGAGAAAGAAAGGGATAGAAAAAGGCACTATAAGGCTCCCATTTGTAAAATTAGGCACTAAACAGCGAAATAGGCATTTATAGGCACTATAATAGTTTTCACAATCATCGAAATAAACTTATACCTCAAAAGCCTACTTTTCAAAGCATAAGAATAAAAAAAATGCATTTAGGGCAAAATCCGACCCCTAAATTATCACTATATAAACAAAGTCCTACCAAAAAACAGTAAAGATACTATACTTTTTCTTAGACAAAACTGCAGCATTAAATAAAAACAGTACAATAGTGCAGTTTGTCTCTTCTTGTAAAAACCACTTATATTCAGAGCATTTTAAGCACTTCCTGAACCAGGACACAGGTTTCTACTTGTGACTGCTGTTTCGATATCATAAATAAGTTTTTTGAGAAAGAAAGAATACTTTTTTCTATGCTCACCATATTTATTTGGCGTCCAAAAGCTGTGTACCCATTCTTGTCAATCAAAATATAATTCTCAATTTTAGTTAACATTATTTGGCCCATTTTAAAAAGGTGATAGTAAATGGACAGAAAATATAAATATTTCTCAAAATCACATTTTTGACTACAACAAGAACACATTTGGACAGCATTGATATCTGTGTATCAAACTGGTATTCTCTTTTTGACCTTTATACTATTCAGAGGGGTGTTGAGAATAACCTCTCAGAACCACTGTTCCTTGCTTGAAACTCTCCAGTACCTGCGAAAAAGGCAAAATAAATGGATGTGATGTATTTTAGCTACTAACTTTGTCCCTCAAAATGAAATAGGATTTTACCAAGCACTCAAAAGTGAGATCATTGGGAGTGATGAGGTTCTCAGGGTGTGAGGCACTGATTAGATCTTGCTGATCAATGAAATACTAAAATATTATACTTTTAATGTATAACTAATATACTAATATATTATATGTTAACATTTTAGTTGAAACAAGACTTACTATGATCAGAGATATCTCATTCTTTGTTTTTAAATAATTATTAAACAAGTTAATTAAATACTAATTTTTTTTATTGTATACTAAATGCAAAACTTAACCCATTTTGTCATTTTTTGGTTCAAGAAGAGGACAGCTCTAACTTTGTAATAGTTACCCATCATACAGGTAAGGCAGTATTAACTGGAATACTACAGACATTTGTATATAAATGTGTTAACTTTTAATTGGGGGATCTTTTTTTTTTTTATCCTTAGTTAAAGGATGATTTTTAAAATCAGTTGTTTCTCATTTCCCAAAAGTTTACAAAAATGGAGGTGCCCTCCTTATGCTTAAAGGTCCTCAAATTAAGTGTTATAAACAGTTAAGTTTACGCCTTACACAAAAGCAGATAAAAATAAAAGGTTAAATTACTAACAAATTTAATGTAAGTTAACATTATCGTAGAGAAAAATCAATATATGTATTATGAACTTTATTTTTATAAAAACAGAAGAATTAAAGAAGAAAAAAAAACCAATATGTTAAAGTTATCTCCCTAACTAAACTTTAAATAATTTCTAAGATTTGGATTCGAGATTTGCAGGTAACATGATTTGAATTTGAGGAAATGTGGATTTGACCCTATCTCTATATAATACAAACAAATTTTATTATTAAGCCCTAAAAGTGTTCATGGTACTATGTATTTTAGTGAAATTTTTCATTTATGTGAGGTTTATTATTGCTTAAGTAATGCTTAAACATTGATCACACTGGAATTAATTATCTTTTTATCTGACAGACGGAGAGACTGAGCAAAACTTAGAGAAGAATTTGCTAAAACATGCTTTGAAACATTGCTTCAGTTTTCATTGTTGCATGGGCTAGATACAGGAGAAGTAAGTGGTTTCGAAGAAGCGTTGGCTGGCCGATTAGCTGTGACAGCTTTACTTCATCGATTTCAAGAAGTTCTTCATCAATTTGTTGAAGATGAGCGGCGAAGTGGCAAATGTCCTCTTCCAAGGTGAGATAAATAGAAGAGAGAAGAGTATGTGTATGTATGTGTGTATATGTGTCTTTGAGACAGAAAGAAAAAGTTATTGCATGTACATTTGCTTGCGTGCATGTGTGTTATTGTTACGCATACCCATCACCCAAACATTTAAGAAGATCAAGAAATAATAATGGGATGTTAAAAATTAGATGAACTTACAACCCAAATATATCTTACTTAAATCTTTCATACCTTACAACCCAAATCTACTTACTTAAATCCTCCCATACCTTACAAGGCGCCTACAGTCTGGAAAGTCAGGGAAAGTCGGAGGAAAAAAATAATAGTCAGGGAAATGACAATTCATGTCACACTTAAAAAAAAAATAACGAAAATTTTTTCGTATTTACTGTGTTATAAGCCACTGCCCCAATGAAGAAAGCTGAGGGGCACTTATATGCTCAAACTTGCTGTAACACAAGTTTTGGTAGCATTTTATTTCAGAAATCTCCTGGCCTGCACATGACAATTCTTTTAACTTTAGTTATCCATTGTTTTGGTTCTTGTTCAAGGTTTGGCATCGTTATCATTGTATACAGTGAATTTGGACTGATTCAGCTGCACCAGCAATGTCTAACAAAAAAAAAAAAGTTTTTAACACGCTCTGGCTAAGCCCAGAGCATTTTCCTGAATTCTCATACTGGATCAGTGGCGTTGAAAGTAATAAGTTGCAGGCATTTTGTAAAGTGTGCAAAAAAAATTATAACCTAAGTAATATGGGAAAGCAAGCATTAGCTTCCCACGCAAAAGGACCAACTCGTATCAAAACTCTTGAAACTTTGACAAATCAATGCTCTCTGTTGACTTTTTTTCTCAAAAAAGTCAAGTGATTCAGGTTCATCGAGCTCCCCTGTTTCACCAGAATCTCTGGCACACAAAGACATTCAACCTAGTGGTGATTCGGCTGGTTGCTCGAAGAGTTTTTCTGTTTCATCAGAAATCGTAAAGCTGCAGAAGGAAGCTGTTGCCAAAAGTGAAATTAGTGTAGTGCCTCGAAGAAACCATAACACTTTTGTTATAAAAGATGATATAACTAAGGCGGAAGTAATTTGGGCTATGCAAGTTGTTTACAAAAAATGTCTTTCAATTCGTGCAATAACTTAAGTACAATTTTTCAGTTGATGTTTCCCGAGTGTTCCATTGCCAATGTCTTTACCCTTGGTGGAGACAAGGTGCATACTTCATTGTTCATGGCTTGGCTCCATTCTTTCATAACAATTTACTGGACCACTAAAATCGTGTAACAACTTTGTAATTTGTTTTGATGAAGCGTTGAATATAGTTATTTAAAGAGGACAATGGACATTATAATAAGATTCTGGGACAAGGAAAATCATCAAGCCATCAGTCGTTACTTAAACGGTATGTTTTTCGATAGGAGCACCGCTGAATAATTACTGAAGCATTTTCTGGATGGTATTTCTCCTCTTCCACTCTCTAAGTTGATACAAGTGTTCAATGGATAGCCCAAATGTCAATTTAAAGTTTTATAACACTTCTTCAAGAACACATCATAATCTGTCACAGACAATGAAGTATGTAGTTTGCTAAATCTGGGAACATGTGGGCTTCATGTTGTTCATGTTCCTTGAGAACAGGAGTGGAGTCTGTTGATTGGGATATAAGTAGCTTATTGCGTCACATGTACTACCTGTTCACTGACTCTCCAGCTCGTCGAGCATTGTTTACCCAGTTGACAGGATGTGTATCTTTTCCATTGAAGTTCTGTGGTGTGCAGTGGTTAGAGAATGCAAAGTGCTTTCAAAGGGGCATTACAAATTTGGACCATGTTGTAAGTTTCTCAAAGAAGTAAAACTTCCTAAAACAAAACCTGTAGAGACACTGAAAAGAGCAGCCTGTGATCCATTTCCTAAAGTGTAAACTAGCTTTCTGCAAGACAAATTGCAGAGGAATGACAACCTTTCCTGCAAGGGTTACAGACATCAAAACCATATCTTTTTGAAGCTGTAGAGAAACTTCTAAGATACCTTATGAATCGTTGCGTGTGAAACCTGATCTGATGAAGTGCATGGGTCCAAAGTTACTGTCTATCGACACAAAAAAACAAACAGAAAATTTGATCCTTAGTAAAAATATTGATGTAGGATTTGCAACAAAACGTTTGTTAGGAGAAACTGCAATCACAGTAACAGAAAGACAAAAACTAGAATTTATACTCGAATGCCGCAGTATGTTAACCACCATGATTGCAAAACTACAAGAAAGAAGTCCCTTAACACAGAAAGCTGTGAGAGGTTTGTCTTCATTGGATCCTTGTGTTTATTCAACATTCACCTCAACTGGGCCAGAAGAGATTTTCTTTTCTTTTGGGGAACTCAACCATGCCAACATCATAATGATGTCTGGCTGAAAATGCCAAGAAAGAATACTTGCATTTTTGCAACCTCAAAAAATCTCGGCTTCAAGAAATATTTCATCCTTGTGATCAGTTTAGTGATGAAGTAGGACTTGACACTATTTATGGTAGCTTTCTAATAGGAGAGGCAAACTACAAACATTTTTAGGAAGTAATAAAGATTTTCTTGTCTTGTCCGCATGGGAATGCAACTGTTGAAGGTGGGTTTTCAGTCATATAAATCTTTACTGATATAAAATTGCATGAAAAAACAGTCACTGCACAGCGTCACATTCATGATGAGATACAAGAAGCAGGAGGGATTAAAAACATACACATTAGTAAAAAGATGTTGGATTACGTTAGAGGTGCTCGGAAACGCTACCATGAATATTTGGAGATGGAGAAGCAGGAAAGAAGTGAAGAAGACAAGAAAAAGGCATAAAAGAGTAAATTAGATATACAAGTTAAAGATTTAGAAGGAAAAAGAAAAAAATTAATGATGGCAACTGAAGAGAAACGAGAAGCTATAGAAGTGGAGTTGCAAGAACTGAAGAAGACACAAGCTTCACTTTTATTAAATATAGAATAGTATCTTATTGTATGACTTTTGATAATTTTATTAAAAGGAAAATTGACTTGAGACATGAATAATATGAAAGCAGACAGTTCCTCCTGTTGTGAGATATTCAGTTCAGGATATGTACAGTTTAGGTAAAATACGACTGTAATGATACCGAACTTTTTTAGTATTTTTAATGGCCTGTTATTTAGTACGTATTTCTGCACATGATACCAAAATGAATCAAGTTTGTTACAACTTTTTGATAGGGTTAGACATATTTAATTATTTTTTCCATCATTTTCCCTGAACTGATTGCAAGACGTCTGCTTTCATATTCTTCCATGAGAGGTGAGGCCATGGTCGGCTGTAAGGGAGGAGGAGGTCAAATAAATGTATTTAAAATTAATATTTTTCACATGTATAGTATCGTAAAGTTATAGTAGAAATTTTATGAGAAACTGGTCAGGGAACTTGGGAAATAGTCATGGAGAATTTTTTTTTACAAATACTGTAGGAACCCTGCCTTACTGTTCCTTTTTCTTAGTATAATTAATTTGGTAATGCAAGTAAGAACTGAAACTAAACTACAATTAATTTTAAAACACTAAAAATTATTCATTGAACAGCTTTACTCTAGCAGATACATTCGGATTATTCTTTAATTGTTTTAACACAAAGTCTAAGCATATACCCAGTACCATTGAATCAAACTATTGAATAAGAATATACAATTTATATAGAAGCATTACACTACTTTCTCATGGCTTTAAAATTATTGAAAGAGTTGTTAAGGAAAAACTGAGTCATTACTTAGCCTGTCTTAGAAGAGGAACAGAATGAATTCAGGGCTAACAGGAGTACATCAGCCTTGATCTTTGCTTTAAGGATGCCATCTTAAAGGTTTTAAGTAAAGGGAAGGATCTAATAATAATGTTTTTGGACCTAGAAAACGTATATGAACAGCGTCTCGAAACAGTACTTTGGAAAGAGTTTTTTAAAATTAGGATTTACAGAAAATTTGAAAGTTCGAATGTTTATTAAAAGGGACTGAGCTTTGTACAGATTTGATAAGTCAGGTCAGAGGATTTTGAAACCAAAAGGGGGGCCAACAAGGAAGTGCTTTCACCACTGCTCTTTGTAACTATCAGGGATGCTGTACTAAAGGACAATAAAAGATAGGAGAATGAAGACTTAGATGCCCTGGTATAAGCTGATGTCATGGCGATTTGGCGAAACACAAAGGGAAGGACAAGAACGACGGGATAAGTGTGGGGTCCAAGTTCAAAAATTATAAGAAAAAATGTAGTAAACAAAGACAGTTGCCTTGAAAATTAGTAAAGTAGACTCCAAATTTCTGCAAATGTCTAAAAGGAGAATAACTGGAAAGTATCCACGAGTTAAAATACCTTTTTTAGTTTCGGTCTCCTGTAAGAGCACCATAAAGCAGGAAATATTCATCATAATGAAAAAACGGGTCAAAATTTTTTTAATTATACAAGACTAATGTTGGACATTAAGGTGCCAGAGAGAGCAGCTTATTCTAATATCTTGTTCCCATTATTATGTACATCTTAGGGACTTGCACAGTAAATAATAAATAGCTGAGTAAGCTGCCAACATTTGAAAATGTATTTTTTAATAAACACCCTGTGGAAGACACGGAGAGATGGATAAGAAACAAGGACGTGATAGAGGAGTTAGTAGTGAAGGAATCACCGGAGGAAAGGTTAAGGTGTTTAAGACTCAGATTGTTTCGGCTATGTAAAAAGAATGGAAAACACAAGCACAGCACATGTGTACATGAAAAAAGAGGTGTTGGGGCAGGTGACCAGTTGAGGGGGCCCCTAGATAAAGAAGATGAAGATAAGAAAACGAGAAAGCTAAAAATAGTGATGATAGGAGAAATGTTCCGGGAAACAGACAACGTTGGTATAACTTGATCACAAACACCTTACACGGCAAGCTGGAGGGGTTCTATAAAGATGATGATTATGAAATTTTTTTAAAAGGGATATTTTTTCATTTGTCTTATTTTATATTGAATGAATATTGTTGGGAGTGTTTTAATCATAAGTATTCATTTTATAAAACCCTCCTTTAAACTGAATTGCTGCACATTTAATAAAATTCCAATGAACTTTTAGTTTTATCCGCATACCATTTAATTGGAGGGTTATGTTTTTTTGGTTAATATTGGCTATTTAAAAAATACTGCCATGGGGGATATAACCAATAGTAAAATAGTTTTTTAATCACTTACCATAGTAGCTGTAATTAATATCACATAAGAACCTACTGTATGTACTCTACCACTCAAATTATCTGATCACAACTGCACCAAAAAGTGGAAGAGTATAGATGTAACAAATTAATCACCGAATTTAAATCTGTCACTCAAACAAACACCCCTATGTGAATTGTGAATTCATCCCAGTTAATGTAGATACTGGTTTTTATTTCCGTAATGTTTTGTATTTGTTTATAGTATTTTAATAATTTTATCTAAATACACAGATCATTTTAATTATAAATGCACACACACACACACAAAGGGGTGTAAACAATTTATTTGAAATTTAAGCTTGTTTTGATCCAAGATTTTTAATTTTGTATAAAAACCAAAATTGAATATTTAATAATGAAAATATTTCAGGTTGAATTCTAATCAAATGTTTTATGATTAATATTTTAAAACAAGTTTGTCAACAAAAATTAAGTCAGTAATAACTGCCCTTTAACAAAATAATGGATTATTAAAGCTGGGGAATACTCAAGTTTTTATTGTTAAGTCAAATAATTCAAATATGGCCTCACGAGTTTATCTGAAATGATAGTTTTTTTTTTATAAATAGTTAAAGCATTTAAATTTTAGACTTGAATATAGAATTTAATTTCCGCTTATTTCTATCTTGAAATTATGTTGAATTTAAATTTTAAAATGTTATCCTTTCAAAAACAAATATCAGAAGTTAGAATCAAATACAAAACTCATCTTGAATTTGTTTCAGGCTTATTGAAATTCCTAATATATTATATAAACAGAAACAAGACAAAAATGTAAATATAAGAATTTTAAAATACCGATTTTGTCTTCAAATTAGCTGCATACATCATAATGCTGTTTTTATGGCATACTGGTCATCCCTTGCCTAGTTCTTGCATTCGATTAAATGTATTCCAACACAATAAATTAGTGAAATTTTAAACATACATGCTACAAAATATTTAAAATTTGACATTAAACTGTTTTGAAAATAAGAAAAATCAGATAATTAAATGGCACTAAAAAAAATTATTTGTACTAGGGCAGATAATATAATATTGCTCTGTCTAGGGCCTATTAGTTATGTTTTTTAGTTATTTTGTAACATCACAATTTTTACTATTGGTTTTACAATTATTATAAAATGACTTTTCTGTGACTTGATAAAACAACATTAACTTTAAAAACAATTAACTTTTTGATTTTAAAAGGAAAGTTTGCCTTACTTGATGATGAAACTTTTGTAGGCTAATGAGATTGAAAAAACCTGGATTAATTATCCCTTTTATAAAATAGCTGAAGTTTGGACAGCCTGTTTGTAGTCAAATATTTATATTTCAATAAAGCCGTATTACAAAAGCTGGCCGAATTTAGACAAAACTTTCATTTTTTTTTCCATCAAAAGGAACTTTTGTAAAAGTCCAGGCATCTTACAAAAAGGTTGATTTTACAATAATCCTGTAATATATATATAAAAACTACAAATTATGTACTCATTGTTGATTAAAATTGGTATGTTTTTGTGGGTTGTGAAGAGTTGAGCACATATAAGTATTTGTTTTAAGTTGCTTGATTGATCAAGCTAGGACCGTCAGATTATTTAGCCAAAATTGAGAAAATTCATCAAGTTTGCATGCATTACAATTTTTTTATGTGTAAAATAAAAGTGTTACAAATTCCACACACGTTAAATTATTAATCCCCAAATATTTCATTTAAAAACTACCAAATAGATTTTATTTTTTTCTTATAAAATATCAATCTTAAGTTTTTCAAATATTATATACTGCAAAAACTTAAAGGTTCGAACAGGGCTATTCAATTGGCGGCTTGCGAGCCACATCTGGCCCACCGAGCTCCGCAGATTGGCCTGCGGATTGAAAGTCCAACCACTGTATCACTGGAGATGTGTCATATAGCTCAGATCCTTGTAGAGGCACCTGACCTTGAACGGTCCAGAGAGATCTTCAGTCTCTTATCGGTGGTGGGAAATGTCAAGCCCAGTGTTACTCGGTCCTTGGCGCCACAAACATTGTGTGTTTACAAGGAAGTGTGAGTTTACCCCATCGGCGTTCATCCCCCACTCTAGGCTAGTTATCTCTTCTTCCAATTACCACCACATAACGGCTAAGCTCTATAACATAATCTTGCTTTTAACCTTGAACAATGCATGTGGCCTGGTGACAGGATGACTGAGAGTGACTCACACCTCTTTTCCTTTCCACCTATTAGCAGCCGATGTCTCTACAGTTAATATTTGCCTGGTGTATTGTTCACGCATTATTTATAGTAATATCTGTGCTTTGCTTGTAGTTAGTCTTATTGTGTATGTTTTCTAGAATGGCACTTTCTACTTGAGTAATAAGAAAAGGAAGTTTGATGATGAAAATTAATTTCACTGAAATACATCAATATTATGTATAATATCAAATTATTTTTCATTTCCCCCCTACCCTGTTTTAAACTTCAAAGGTATAATTTAAAAACTTTCCCAAATAACTTCCAGATTGAATTAAATGTCTGGCCAGCCAAATATTATGATTTTTTTGAGTGGCCCGTTTGGATAACTAATTTAGAATATGTCACCATATGAATGTAATTGACTTTTTTGAATATTTTTCAGGAGCAGATTATCTAAAATATCTTTTGTTTTAAAAGCAATTGCAACACTCGTTATTTCTTTGAAGAAAGCTCCAGAAGGAAAAGGTATATTTTTTATATGTGTATATATATATATATATTATTTTTATTTTACCAGTTTTGGTTCTGCACTAATAACCATATACATATATTTCTTTAATGTCAGTTTAAAAGTAAACATTTTTATATTGTCAAAGATATAATCAATCTTAAAAATTCTTATATTTCTTTAATACACCACCACACTTTTATAAGTATTTAATTCTCAACTTTGGTAAATAATATCCTGCTTTATATTTATATTGTAGTTTATATTGTTATACTCTTGTGTCAATGGTTCCAACTCTTTAATATCCTATCAAACTTGAACCATAAGTCATCCTACATTCTTAAGACTTCTTACATTATGACAAGTTTTCTTTAGTTTCTTACCTAAGTTTACAGTTATAGCAAGTGGAAAAAATGATAGGTTATTTTAAATCTATTATAATTGGTGTATCAATATGGATTTTCTCCATAGTTGGTGTGCCTTCTGTTCGCTACTTTTTTCAACCTTTCACTACAAGAATGTGCATGTTCATTTGTAGGTTTCCATGTATATATGGGAAGAGGTGTGCATATAAATATTACCCTTTTTTCTTTTTCTTTGTTTCATTCATTTTAGGAAGCTCTGAAGCTTATTACATTTTGCTGGGTTAAATTATATATAATTTATTCATGTGTTGAAACCAGAACTATTCAACAATGATCATTAGGATTATATTCCATTAGCACCTCAAGGAAGTTAAAACATACTGTTGATCTTGATTAGGGAAAATAACTTCATTAGTAAAAGTTTAAGTAATTTATTAAGTTCATTCACAGTTTTTATAAATAGAAATTTTTTTAATTTATGTATCATGTGATGTGATGGTTCTCCAACCATGGTAGTATCTCAGCTTTAATTTTTAAGAATGACTTACACTGTCAGAAACACATGGTTGGGCCGGCTATCAGACGAATCAATCAGTTACATGCAACTACAATTCTCACACCAGAAAAACTAATCTCTAGCCCTTCCTCCACAACTCCATTTGTACATGATGAATTTTAATGTGTACCTTATTTTTCTCACCTTACCGCTACATTCGATAATACCTTGTTATTTTTGATATTCAGTCATCTTTGCTTTTGGGGTTACCTTTCGCAAAGACTCACATTTAATTTTATTCT
>JBCFYV010005666.1:10000-36691 GCA_039000515.1 Timema cristinae | reverse complement strand
TTAGAATAAAACCCTCCGGTTTTAAAATTAGGTATTTCCCCCCCCAGACACTTCTTAATCTCCTTACGCACTTTTTTGCCAGAAAGGGTACGTGTCATTCATTAGTTTGGTGAGGGAGGTTGTGGGTTTGAATCTCGCTCGGGTGAACCGGGGTGTTTTTCTACTCTCATCACTCCATGTAAACTCTGGAACATTACTACCTTACTCTCCGGTCCATGATGGATACCTATATCCACATGTTGACTGACGATACCAAACAACAATTTTAGTAGACTTTTGTGTGTGGGAGATAGCGGCCCTAACTGAGAATTATAAATCACCGTAGGGCTTCCTAGGACCCTGATTGTGTATAATAAGAGCTGTATCAATCTATCTAGTTGCAACATCACGGGAAAACCCATTACCACATAGAAGGGAAGGGTTGTGACATCATTCAAGGTCGTAATCTATTCCTGTCTTGTGTAACTGACGCAGGTATGAATCACCGTTAAAACCCCATCGTGACATCTCTCAAGGTCGTGTTTTATTTCTGTCTCAACTTGTCTTGTCGAGCCGCCAAACTGGCGCCAGTCATCAGGGTAAACTCATTACACATCAGGGGTTGCGACACATGCTTTGAAAGAGGGGGAGTGAGGGGAAGGGAAAGGGCCTTACGGCAGGGAACCCGAATATTGGTGTGCACGGCGTCTAATGTCAGGCTCATTAATTATGGCGGGGGGGGGATCGAATCCCGTCGTGTAAATTGTAGTTATTCCTCCCTGCGGAACATTTTCTTAACCATCCCCATGGCTAATACTTAAATCCTCGCATGTTTTACGGACGATAACAAACAACCGATTATGTAGACTTTTGGGGTGGGGGATAGCGGCCCTAACTGAGGATTGTCAGCTACCGTAAGGGTTCCGAGGTCCCTGATTGTGAATAATCAGAGCTGTTTCAATGCTCTCCAGTTGCGAAAAACCCATTACTACATAGGTGATTGCGATGACGACACTGGGAAAAACCAAGTGGCTTTGTGGATTCATGACTCTTCAACAAGGGCGTTGCCACCCTCTTTAAAAATGTATAACAAGTTTGCGACATTTGACGAGCCCCACTGAGGAGGTGTATGGCGTAGTGAGGGGAGGGGTGAAGTGAAAGGCAGTCCAACAGAGTCTTGTAAAGGGAGCAGTCAGTGTAACTAGCTCGATTCGTGGTGATGTAAGGAGGGTGGGGAGTGATGGAAAAGTGAAAGGGACCTACGGCCGTGATACGCTGTCAGCTGCTGGTGGTCACACTCTTTGCTAAGCGGCCGAGCAGAAAAGATGCTCACTAACGCTTCCGAGGGAGGAACGCCCAACGCCGTGGACTGCACGCCAATAAATAAATAAAAAACTCCAATGCCCCGTCCTAATCCTACGACAATAAACTCCCCACACCAATAAAAAACTCCAACGCCCGTCTCAATCCTAATCAGACATACATAACCAATGAGTACTAATACAAAGCAATGAGCATACATAAATAACCATTGAGCACTCATATAAAAGTAATGAACACAAATAAAAACAATGAGACAAGAATAAACAAGTTTGGAACACTGGAAAGGTGTCAGGAGGAGGGGAGGGTGGAAACCAACAGTCAATCAGAGAGCGAGGGGCGTGGTCACGTGATCAAATTCAGCTTTCAGAGAGCTGTTCCCAAACCCCATGTAATCACTTCACCTAAATAGTAGTAAGAGTTCGATAAAAAAAATATTCTTTTAAATGTCACTACCCAAAATATATTCATTTTTTTTAATATTCCCCTTCTAGATGTATCTTTATAATTCCCTACCGTAACCCATCTTTGTCAACTTTCAATTAAATTATTGGTTTTGTTAATCCAAAATCGGAATATTTCCCGAGATTAAAGGCGTTTCTTGGACTAAACAGGTTGTGGAATCATCTCGAAGAAGTTTTTACGTGAAAATAATGTTTTTAACTTAGAACATCTAGATACATTTTTTAAATCCCCAAATTTTCACAAAGATAAAACTCCCGGGCGGAAAAATGGGGGTTAAAAATTTGGTCGGGTGTTTTAAAGGGTTTGGTTTTTTATTTAAATGGTTTTATTTAAACCCCATAAAATGGGGTTTACATTTCCCTCTAAACTAAACCTCACTCATTCCTAACACATAACGTTTTATTAATATTGCGTCAACCAAAGGGGGGTAGGTAAATTTAAGGGTAAAAAAAAATTTTGGGGGGAAAACTTTGGCTAATTTAAATTCTTAAAAAATCACGGGCTTAATATTATTTTTTTGGATGCACTAGGGTTTCAACGTTTCAGGAATGGAATCTACCTAATTATGGGGTTTAATTACAGTTTCGAAAATTCCCGGTTACACTGCCCGCCGACCCGTTTGCGTCGCTTTTTAGGGGGAATGTTTTGATATCGAAGCGGTGGGGGTGGGAAGGGGGAAAATTTTAGCGGCTCGGGGGTAATTTTCAACCCGTTTCCCCCAGGGGGAAAAAGGGGGAAGGGGGTCAAGAGTGGTATTTTGAGAAGGTCATAGGTTGGTTTCAACCCTGGTGATTGTTTTTTTTCTGGTACAGAATAACAACTGTGCTTTTTCCAATCAAAATTTCCCCTGTCCCGATTCCGCGTCGTGGACTGAATTTTTAAATTCGTTTCAATTGATTTCGGCAGTCCATTTAAATTAAGGGTTTGTAAAATTCTTTCGGTAACCCCGTTGTATTTTAAAAAAGTCTAGTGGCCCGTGGTGTTTCTTGCTTCATTTAGCCTATGCAAGGCAGCTTCCCCTTTCTTTAGTTTTAAAGAAATTGAAATTGGGGTATTGGAAACCAAATTATTCCGGGTAGAATATACTATTATCCGATTTAATTGGCGTATTCTGGATGTGTAAAAAATTTTTTTAATAAATATATAAATTTTGATTAAATGTTGAATGATTATAGAATTGACCTTTTAGTTTTTATACTTTTTTGTTAAGTCAAAAACTCAAAGGGTTTTTGGGTTTGATGCTATCATATCTATCCGTAAATTGGTTTGCACTAAACTTTTCGGTTAGTGCTCCCCTACATCTAGTGAAATTGCTTTTAATTTGGGTCGTTAGAAAGGGGGGGTTTCCCCTGTTCCTCAACGGAATTTTTATCGAGCACAAAAGGCCCCCAATTTTTGGGGAAAGGTATTTCCACATCCTTCCAAGGTTCTTTTTCATCCACATGCATTGGAAGCAACGGTTTTACCCCCCTCCTAAGAAAAATTGTGCTACATTTTTTTATGCTCAAAAAAAAATCCGTCACCCGGTGGATTTGAACGGTCGTTGAAAAAACGCTGAGGTTATTGCACTCCAATAAATTCTAATTTTTTTATTGGGTATTTTTAGTATTTTGGCCCCATTGATAAAAAAAATTAACAGCTTCATATCACGTGATTTGGGACATATGAATTTTTTAAAAATTATTTAGTTTTTTAATTTTTCTGTTGGATAATTTGTCATCGAAAAAATTTGGAGTAATTTGCTCAACTCAATTTCTTTGTGACAAAAAGGCGTGAGGGTTTTCAATTATAACGCCCACCCCCCTTTTAAAACAAATTTTTTTTTTTCTGTGACATCTTTAGTGACGTCAGGGGGAAAATCGATTCGGGGAAAAAATGGACTGAAAGGGACTGGAAAAAAATAGCTCGAGAATTCGAGTACCGTAAAAATAAATTTTAAAATATTTATTAAACCCATTTAGAACGCTGGGATTTTCATTCATTCGCATTTTGGACGGAAACGCGGAAATATCAGAATGTTCATTCCCGTTCCATTTTGAAAATATTATTTTTATTTATCGTTGAACTAGGTACGTTTTTCATGTCTTAGCGAAAAAGGGAAAAAAGTAGAACATTTTTCCCTTTTTAAAAGATCCCTTCACAGATGTTTTTTAATTCATATTTCTTTATTAAAAAAATTAAATTTTAAAAAATCACCCATTTCGAGGCCCCCTGGTCTAATAATAATAATTAAAATAAAAATAATAATAAAAATTTTAGCACCGGTCTTACTTCCTTTCGGTTATACGTTTTAAAAGTATAATTACGCTAAAGGTTGGGAATTTGGGAAAGGCTAAATTAGAGGAAGTGAACCCCATTTGCGTGGGGGGGGGGTGGAAAACCTTTAGGAAAAACCCCCCCCAGTTCCCCGACCGAGTTTTAAACCTAGGTCTCCCCCCTCAGCAGTAAGCTCCAGAAAAGCGCGTTAGCCAACTACTCCCGAGGCGGGTACCTGGTCTTACGAAATAGACAAACTGCCAATGACGGGGAGTCGGGGCTCAAATCCCAGTCGGTTTTGAGGGGGGTTTTTCTAATATTTTTTTTTCCCCTCTCCACGCAAATGGGGGGTACACCTAATCAAAATTCACCAACAAAAACTCTAAACCAACGAAATTGATGCATATGGTAAAACCCCCTGACGATTATAAGATGGGGTTTTATTCTTCCCAATTACTAATACAATAATGCGTCATAAATTTTATCATTTTTTTTTAAAATTAAAAATATATCAAGACACAAAAAAACGCGCAGGCCTAAAAAAGCCCGAGTATGGGTTTAAAAATTTCTAAAACCGTGTCAGTGAGCACGAACGAAGGTGAAAAGTCTCGTCAGTCGGATTGCCGGCCCCGTATTTTATTATTTAGCCCCGTGTCTTATCCCTTTCGGATTATACCGTTTAAAGTATTAATTACGCAAATGGTTTGGGGAATTGGGAAGGTTTGAATGAGGAATGAACCCCATTTGCGGGGCGGGAGAGTGAAAACCATTTGGGGAAACACCCCCAGTTCACCCGCCCGAGATTCGAACCTCATCCCCCCGTCCTCGCAGGAGCTCAACCGACTAGCGCGTAAGCCAACTCGCCCCAGGTGGGTGCCGGCCTCCATAGGCGGTGCTGGGGGTTCGAATTCCCCCCCGGCTGAATGAGGGGTTTATTATAATTTTTTCCCACCCTCATCCCGCAAATGCTGGAAATACATTCCTTTAATTAACCTTACCCCTAGCCCCTTAGTGTAATTAAAAATAAATGGGTGGGTGGTTTTATTATTTTATTATTCCCCGGTTTATACACTTTTGAGCTTACGCACTTACGCTAATGTGTAAGGTAGGGTATTGGATTGAAATGGAGGACCTACAGTTTCACGTGGAATCCAAACCCAGGGGGAGGCCTGGCTTTCCCCCACACAAAAGTTGTGATTAATACACTCTTGCCAGACAAAGGGAAGGGGTTTGGAAAATCAGTAAATCTTCCCGGGCCCGGAGGATTGACCCGTACTTCAGCACAGAAGTCAGACCCCCCCTTTAAACCCGCTAGGCCCCAAAAAAGCAGTAATATCTCCTGTGGCTCTTTTTTGGGTGAAGTTGGGAGGCTTACAAAATCCTCTTAGTTCGCCGACCGTTAATTTACCCCCCTGAAAATTTAAGTTTTTTTTAAATTTGGGGCCCTTTACTCGTGCAACGATACCTAGAATATATTTAAAAAATGTTTTTCATGCGGAAATATTTTTTAAATTTGAATCCTTTTTAAATTTTACTTAGTCTTAAGGAGGAAATGAGTACGTTTTTTAAAACACTTTAAAAAAATAAATAATAAGTTTGTTTAATAGAGTCAAATTACGTTTCCCAGGTTATGTATTTTAATTGCATTTAGGGGGTGGGGATGAGATAAAATAAATTTCGGGGTAATCTACTTGCATTGCGGGAAGGAAGTGGGAAAAACCTTTTTAGAAAGAACCTACTCTCAAGACCGCCCAGGTTCTTCTCGCCATCAGCAGGCCAGTTTAACAAAATTTTAGTTTTAAAACTTATAAGCTTCACACTTCTTACTTTACTCTTTCTTATTGGGAACTCGAAAGTTAAATTATCGCACCTACAAAAGTACCCCTTTACCCCATTTGAGCTAGTTCTGTCCAGTCCCCCTCACTACCCCCTATCTTTTTAGGTCCATTATAATGTTATCCCCCCATCTACGTCTGGTCTTCCAAGGTTTTTTCCAAAAAAAAATTTGCAATCATACCCTGAACACGGTTCTATATTTCTCATTCGCGCTTATTGTCCTGCCCCGTAATCTGGAAAAAACTACATATTAATTAATTATATTTTAAATTTATGGGAGAGGTAGTTATTTGGTTAGAAGGAGAAAAAAACTTTTCTATTACTGTCGCGTAAAGCCTTGCTTGCCCTGGCAACAATCCCCAAGCTGCCCCTGCTAAATACTTTACAAGCTCTAATAACAAAGAACAAGTTGACTCCATACAGGGGGAACTTAGTGTTGACCCCTACCGTCCAAAGTAAATAAGGGGTGGGATAGGCCAAACCCTTCCTCGCCCCTTTCTAAAACATGAAAGGGGGGGAGGTATAGTGACGTCAAAACGTGTATTGGGAATGAATGATAAAAGGGAAGCCCACTTACTTTGCAATGAAAAGAAGATGGAAAAACAGAAGGACTTTTCAGGGGAAGGGGGGTGGGGGCAAATGATGAGAGGTGTCCTGGAAAAGAGGGAGTATCAGATGAGGGATCTCTTCTGACAAAACTTGTGGGGGGGTGGGGCTGGGAGAAGGGGAAGAGTAGCGTTTTGCATTACAAACGTTTTTTTTTTTCGGTATTAAGTTTTAGGGTGTTTATCTGAATTTAATTAATGTTTTTTTAAATTTTTTAAATTTATTAAAATTTTAAAATAATAAAAAATTTAAATATAATTAAAATGCTGGAGTTTGGGGTTTTCACAAAAAAAAGCCAAAATCAATGGGGAGTAAAAAAAAATCGTGTAATCGCATAAAAGTTTTTCTATAGTTTCATTTTATTTTGGAAAAACACCGCCATTGCCCTGCTTGGGGGTCCCAAAGCCCACGAGTGAAATACGAGTCTTTCGCCGGTACCCCCTGCTCACAGCTTGATTTTTCATTTTTCATAAACACACTCATATTCCATTACTATGTGCTATTCAGTATCCCCGGGAAAAGTCAGACTTCGCAAACGTTCATAAAATCGAGCAACGTTGAACTGGGGAAGGGCTGGGAGAAAGGCGGAAGTTTTTCGCCCCTTTTCTTCCCTCCCCTTTTCATCACCCCTTCCCCTTTCCCCGTAGATAGGTAGAATCGGGGGCGTCCGGGTGCAGAGATGCGTGTTGCGGGCCGGTGCTCTCGCTTTTTTGTTGAGGGGAAAGGGGGGGGGGAGGAAGAAGCATCATCCGCTCCCCGCGGGGTTGCTTGATTATCAGTGCGCGGTGACACTGCTTCAGGCGGTCGATTTTTTTTTTGGGGGGGGAAATTACTCCTGATTAAGGACACGTCAACCCCCCCAAGTAACTTTTAAAGGTTTTTTGTGCGAGGTTAGTCGTACTGTCAAAGCAGGCCCCCTTTCATAAATTTTATTTTTCATATTTAAAAAAAAATATTTTCCGAATTAGCTCGTAAATTTTATCTACAAATAAACATACAAAAAGCCTTCCCCCCTTTTTCAAAGAATCTTCCTACATCCTTGTGGGGGCAAATTTTTGGCCCCTTTTTTTTTCAAAAAGTTTGAATTTGATCCCGGGTTGAACTGTGTCCGCGTAGTGAAAATTGCTAAGTTTATTAAAGATCTTAAAAATGTTTAATTGACAGGTAACAAAAAAAACCCACGCATGTTGCTATTATTAACGCGGGGCAGGGGGAAACTCTAGGGAAAGTGACATTCTTGTGTTTGTATTCGAACGTCGCACACAACTTCTAAATTTTGTTTTCTCTTCGAAGTATTGTAGTTCCCTTTTTTATTTTATTAAAAAAATTTGAAAATACTTTTGTTTAGACTTTTGCTTGCAAATAGTTTTTTTCTTACGTCGGGTTCACGTTTATATTAAAATTCAACAAAAAAGATGAAAAAAAAAAAATCGAAACTTATTTTTATGTGTTGTTTAATGCAATTTTTAAAATTGGTTTGTTTTTGGCACCAAGAAAATTTTTGGATGGTTTTAGGAGTGAGGGAGATTGTGACTTTCGTTCATGATGACGATCAAAAAGTCCTATCGAAAAAAAGGGGGTAAATAAAGTTTAAAAAAAACAGTTTGTGCTTTTGGGTAAAGTACAATTTCGAGATTTTATTTCAAAAAAACAAATTTGGTTGAATGTCTAAATAGTGTTTGGGTCCGTTTATTAAAGAGTGAAGTACTGCCACCCCATCCACTAGTTCGTCATCTCGCCCGTACCGCGCTGCGTGGCGACAGCAAATCGGTGTGAACCAACGACTCCCGCCCCTTGAAAAGCCGCGCCCGCGGCGCCAAATCTGACTACGAATGCTGTGGTCGGCCAACCTGCCCGGAAAGCGCTCAGCCCGGAGTGTATGTGATTGCTGGGCGGGGGGGGGACCTGACCGGGGTGGTGGACGGGGGTCTGCCGCCCCCGGGTTTTCCGGCCACCCAAACACCCTGACCCCCAGAGGCGAGGTTTGCAACTCCCGCACTGCCCCCGTACGGGTACAATCCCAAGGGAACCCCCACGCCCCCAAACGCATGGATTCAATTTGGGGGAATTCATCACACCGCTGTTTTTTCCATTTGTTTTTTTTTGATATTTTAGCTCCCCCATCGCGGCGGATGAGGACGTAGGTTAGGGAAATTGGGTTATTTGGCTTTTATTGAGGAATTTATACAGTTTTTTTTAATTTCTGTCAATTTTTTATATCCGTTTCCCGTTATGGGGAAGGAATAAGAAGGATGAATTTTAAAGTAAGTTACCCGCATCGCTCGAAGGGTGGGGAATCCTAGGGAAAAAACACTCAGTACCCTGATCGGTATTTAAAAAACCGGGGCCTTCCCATCCCTGCAGTTCAATCATTGCGGGAATGATGCCGTCGACCATGTCTTTCTGAGAGGTTTTTTCCCAAATACTTATTGATGTAAAAAAACAATATTACCTACAAGTTCAAGATTCGTATGTAGAATTTTGTTTAAAGCTCTTTATTATTTTTAAATTTTATAATTTTATCATTGAATTTTTGATTTGATAATTTTCGGGAATGCCCGGTTTCCACCGTGGTTCGGATTCCCCCGTTTTAAATGAGGTCCTCCATTTATCTCACAATCACCCTACCATTACCATTTTCGTAATGCGTAAACCCAACGGGTAGTAAGACGCGGGCTAATAAAAATAATAATTTTTAATAATAATAAAAATAATAATAAAAATAAAAATTAATCCTTAATTTCGAGCTTCTTTTGGGGGTTTTAAACCTGGTTTGTTTTTTTCGCGATGGGTTGGGAACACATCGGGAAAACCCTGCTCTATCCGGGCTTAGGACCGGCTAAGCTCTATCGGTATGTAAAACATCTTAAACAGGCGCAGTTTTGTATCTTGAAATTTTTTTTGTCTTAAATAACAAAAAAGAAAATTGTTTTTAAAATTTAATTAAAAGGCCATTGTGCAAGTATAATTTTGATATGAGGGGGTAAGATTTTTTTGATGTAAAGCAGAAAAGGTAAAAATAGAAGGAGGCAAATAAACTGTCCCAAGGGGGTTTTTTTTTTATTATTATTTTTATTATTGATCGCGTCTTATACCCGTTCAGTTTTTACGCACTTACGTAAGTGTATTTTACGGTGATTGGAGATGAAATGGTAGACCTACAGTTTAAAGTGGAATCCGAACCTGGCGGAGGTCTGAATTCCAATTTCACAAGTTGTATTAATACATGTTTGTCAGAGGTGAAGGAAGGGTTTTGGGAATCAGATAAAAACTGTGCCGGGACGAGGGTTAACCCCGGGTCCCCCCCCAGAAGTCGTCACCTTACCCCCAGACCCCCAGGTCGTCGCATTCGAGTTAATAATCGCCGTGTCTTTTTTGTGAGGAAAAGGAGGGGGGGCTTAGGTTTATAGTTTAAAAAAAGGGGTTTTGGAGGAAAAAGGGATGGCAACTTTAAAAAGGTCATAATAGCCTGATTTTTTTTTGAAGAAAAAATTTTATAAAAATTTTAAAAATATTTTTTTTGTGAAGCATTGTAAACATTTTTTTCAATTATTTGTCTATTTTATAGGGATTGAAATATCTATCAAAAAGACAAAATATCACATGACTTTATGTATAATATATTAAATTTTTTTTGTAAATTTTTAAAAATACCAGTCACCCCCCCCACAAGGGTTTCATTAAAACTTTTTTAAACTTGAAATCACAAACTATAGTGGATTTTTTTTCCAAAACCCCCCGTTTGCTACCCGTTAAGTCAAAGCTTATGTATGATTAAGCTAATTTTTTTATTAATTTGGAAGGTTTTTTTTATAAGAATGTACCCGCATTTCTGTGGGGGAGAAATGTTAAAAAAATTTGGAAAAATTTTATTTGTAAAAAAGTTTTCCCCGCCCTAAACTAACGAAACCACCAATTTCCTTCAACAACAACTTAAAAATTTTAGATCATACATCTTTAAAAAACAAAAAATTAATCGAAAGGGGGGGGGACGTATTCAAAAAAACCTTTTGAAAAAAATACTAATAAAAACATAATTTTTATCTAATCAAAAATTGGGAACCTTGAGTTGGGGGACACTCTAAAACCCCCAACGGAGCGAATAGATAAAAGGGGATTGGAATGAATCTCCGATAATAGCAAAATTTTCCTTAAAAAAAGAATTTTAAAAAGGGATTTTTTAAACCACACAGGGTGGATCCTTTTATTGATTTGGAATTTTTTTTAAAAAAAAAAATTTAAAGTGGTTTTTTTGGCAACGGGGTTTTGATCAAATTCTGTTAGTGAGACAAACTAAATATATTACGCAATCAGAGTTTCTGATAAATAAAAAGGGTGAACGCATTCTCCCTTTCTTCATGTTCACTATTTCAAGATAAGGGGTTTCAATCACTGTTCCACCAATTTTCGATAAGGGTTTTTTTAATTTAGACGGGGATTTTTATTCAAACACGGGCAAATTATCGCCAAAGTTTTTGAGTTTTCTTAAAAGTACTATAAATCTGTCCTTTCCAAAAATTTGATATTTTAAAAAAAAACCGTTATATTTTAAAGGGGGTTAAATTACATCCAACGCAATAAAGGCTAACTTTTCTCTATAACTAAATTTTTTCCATTCCAAAAATTTAAATCTTTTTTTTACGTTTTAAAAGAACTAAAAATCCATTCACATAAAATTTCACCGTTTTTTTAACTACATAAAATTTCAATATATTGAAAATTTTTAAAAGTTCTTTAAAAACTAAAACCCGTATCATTTCTCAACACCATTTTTTTTATTTTTGTTTCTGTGCACTTTGTCCAGTTTTTCTGGGAAAATACAGGGCCATTTCTCTTAACTTTAAGGTTCCACACACAAGAAAAAATGGGAAATTTTCGGGGTTTAAAAAAATTTTGGTAAAGGTCTGAAAATTTTTTAAGTAGGTCTAAAAAATCTTTTGTTTGTTTTTTTTATTACTACAAAAAAACATAATTATTTAAAATTTTAAGCCCGCGATTCTACTCGTACAGGGTAACCAAAGGGGAAAAAATTTAAATGTCCTTTTGCTTCTTAATCAATTTTGTTTTTAAACTTATTTTTGTTTATTTTTAGAAAGTTAAATTTGAGCAAAATAATTATGCATAGAAAATAGGGGGCGGGAATCATTTTTGTACAAACGTCGAAATCGGGTCATTTTGTGATTCTTTTTTTCTTTCCCCCCAAATTTAAAAAATAATGTTAACAAAAATTGGTTTAAAAATGCAGTTTTTGGGGTTTAAAACATTTTAAATTTTAAATTTTTTTGAGTAAACTCAAACAGCCATTTTTTATAATTTTTTTGGTTGAAAAAGTGGGGGATGGGGGAAATGTTTTGTTTTTTTTTTTATTTTTTTAAACGACCCGAACCCTGATTTTAACACCACAAATTTCTTGGCTAAGGAAAAGGGGTTTCCCCTTTTTGCCGGGAAAAAATATTTTCACATACTTTAGTTTTTTTAAATACCACAATTGACAGGGAAACGGTTTTTTCCCCTCCCAAGGAAAGGGCTACATATTTTTTTGGGTTCAAAAAAAATTTTTCGTTTGGCCGTCTCGGGCCCGGGGGTTTTGGAACCCACGAGTTTTTAGGTTTCATGAGGAGAGAAACCCCCCCCAAAAAGTCCACCGAGGTTGACGATTTTTAAAATTTGAAAGCGGGGTTAATTTGGGGAAAGCGATTTGGTTTCTCACAAGGGAAAAATTTTTTTCCCCGGGCCTTAGAAAATTTTACTCGAGTTTGTTTCTGTAAAAAAAAAAAAAAGCAATGATGTCGAATTTCAAAAAACCATTTGCACCTGGTTGGTGTCCTTTTTAAACCCGCGCGCCCCACAATTATGTTAACAGGCGAAAGAGGTTAAGATGGTAGGCAATACTTTTAAACGGGCCGTATTTAAACTTTTTATTTATTTTTTTGTCGTTTGCCGCCTATTCCAGGGCTGAACGGTTCAGAAAGCATTTAATTATGTTAATTTTTTCGTTTTTTTTTAAAAAATTTTGGCCCAAGCCAAAGTTGAAGAAAAAAAGGTGCTTAAAAAATAAAAAAAAAATTACTTTTATAAGATTAATAATTTTTTTAACCCACCTTTTATCTTACTTAAATTTTCGAGTTATATTTCGCCTAGATGTACTTAAATTTCATTCATGTTTTAGGGATGGGAGAAGGTTTAGTTTTAATAAAGTGAGCCTACATTTGCTTTAAGGGAGAGTGGAAACCCGTTTAAGGAACCCACCTTTTTGTTTTTCCCGACCAAAGGGGTTTGAAACCCGGTTTTCCCCCCGTCTTTTGGGAGTCTAGTCTCCCGCGTGAAAGGGGGGCTTTAGACCATTTCGGCCACCAAAATGGGGGTTTTAAAAAAAAGGGGAAAGAAAAATATTGTGGTGAGGAACATAGATTTTGCCCTTTTCGAAAAAAAAAAATATATATATAACAGGGCTACAACATAAAAATTTTTTAAATTTTTAAGCAGTTCATATTCTCACTAGGGGCCTGAGTTTTCTAGTTTTCAAAAAATAAATGGAATGAAAAAAAATTTTTTTTGAGAGCTCAAAAAATGTTTTTTACGTCCCAAAAGTAAAATTTAAAATTAAACGGGAGTTTGTCTTTTGATTTCTGGGAGATGTGAATAAATTTTTTGTTTTCTTTTAAAAGGGTTTTGTTTATGTAAAAAAAAGGGGGGTTTTAAAAGGGGGGGGGGGGGGGGGGGGGTTTTGGGTTGGGCGGGGGTAATGGTTTTTATTAATTTGCTTACAAACCCTTTTTAGTAAAAAGGAAAAAGGGGTTTTGTGGGGGAAAGCTATGTTTTTTGGGGAAGATTTTTGTTTTTTAAAAAAAACTTTTTCCCGTTTATAAATTTTAATCCCTTTAAAAAACAAAAAAAAAAAATTTTGGGTTTGGTTGATTTTAAAAATTTTCCCCCTTTATAAAAACTAGAAACCCCGAAAAAAAAATTTTTGGGGAAAAAGGGCCCTTTTTTAAAAGGGGTTTAATTTTTTTCCCTTTTAAAAAATTTTTTTAATTAATTTTTAAAAAGGGGTCAGGATTTGCATTTTTAAAAAAATTTTTAAAGAAAGAGGGAAAATTTCTGAGCGTGTTTTAAAGTGGTCATGAGGGAAAAAGAAAAAGAAAAGGGGGTTCAAAGATGTCATATGTAGTGGGAAAAAATTTTCCCCCTTTTCCTCGTTGCTGAAAAAAATTTTGGGTTTTTTTTCAAATAAAAGGGGCCCTTTCCGCCCTTCAAACCACGTTTGGGAACCCTTTTAAAATTTCCTTCAATATATTTCCCTTTTTGCTTTTTAGTGCCCAAAAGCCCCGCAAAACGTTCCCCAAAGGACGAAATAAAAAATGTGTCTTATTTTCTTTCTCTTAAAACCCCAAAGTTTCATTCCCATTGAACGCCCTGAAAGTCGGGAAAACTAAATTTATGTTTTCCTTTCAGGCCCTTTAATATAGTTGTTGTTATTGCTCGGGCTTTCATCAACCCTGTGTTTTAAAAAAAGTAGCTATTTGGTGGTAATATAATTGGGGGAAAAGGAACTAATGCCCACATTTTTTAAAGGGGATGAAGGTGCTAACAGAGAAAAAAAAGCACCCCTTTTTCCCAAAAAAAAATTTTTTTTTTAAATTTTTTCATCCCGGGAAAATTTCCCAACTTAACCCGATAACCCATATTTGCCTTTCTATTTTTTTCATACGGGAAAATTTTAAATTAGTTTTATTTTTGTTGAACTCAAGGGGGAAAATGTTTTTTTTTTTGGGGTTGGGTCTTCCAAGATAGTATAAAAAATTCATTTTCATTTTCAATTTTTCCGGTTGATAAATTTCAAATTTACTTTCTTTTATATTTTCAAAATTTTAATTGGAATCGTCCTTTTTTGTTTGGTACACAAGTACTTTTTCCCTACAGTTTTTCCTTTACCCCCAAGTAGTCGCCCCAAAAAAAAGCAATGTTATCTATTGAAAACCCATGAAAATTGTTTACGGGATTTAACCCCTTGGGGATGGGCGTAGACCCCCCTTTAAAATTTTTTTTTAAAACCTTTTCCCAAAATTGGTTTATAGAGATAAATTTTTGAGTTTTTGAAAACTGTCATTCCAGTTCACCTTTTTGGAAATAACTTTTTGGGGTGTGTTTTTTGTGCGGTTCGGGGCCCCTTTCCAACTGGTAAAGGATTTTTTACAGGGGGTTTCGAAAATTATTTTCCCTTGGCTTTGGTTTGTCTTTCGGTTTTTTTGGCGGGAAAAATTGCTGGGGCAACCCTTTTGGCTTTGAAATTTATTATCTAAAATTTTTAATTAAAAAAAACTTTGAATTTTTCCAATTTCCCCTTTTGAATTGCATGCTTGCGAATGATAAAGAAAAGGAAGTTTGAAGTTTAGTCATTTAAACCTGAAGTATTAGTGGGGTTTAAGAAGGGTGACATTTTTGCCCTCGTCATAAAATCAGCCTTTTTCCAAAAGCCCGTCCCTTTTCAAAGGCAATTTAACTCTTTCAATGTTTGTAATATTATTTGCGTTACTGTCCATTTTATATGATAGGGCCCAAACTTTTATCATAAAAGTTATGGGCAGAGAAAAGGGGAAAAATTATTTGGGAAATTCAAAACATGTAAACTGACAGAATAAGTTTGGGAAGTTTTTTTGGGAGCGGTAACATTTAAAAAGGACTCTGGTTTTGTTTTTGTTCCCTTTGTTTTTATAGTTCAAAGGCTTTTTCCCCACTTTGACTTTATGATGCATAGGTTAAAATTAAGGTATTTTCAAGATCTTTGCTGTTGCAGTGTGCCCAAAGTTTAGCTTTATCTTTATAACGTGCTTTTAAAAATTGAACAATACCGTAAAAATACTGTAATATTTTTTTTTAAAAATATCTAAAAAATTTTAAAAACAATTGAGTTAAAAAAAAAAAAAGGAAAAAAAAAAGATAACAAAACACAAAAATTTTTATTTTTTAAAGGAAAATTTTTTAATTGTCGTGAGTAAAAAAAGGGAGGGGGTTTTGGGGCTGCCATTTTTTCCGTGGGACTTGCAGCCTTTTGGGCCCTTATTGTAAAAATGCCCCCTATTTTTTAAAATAATAGATATTAAAAATTCAAAATTGGTAAAAATTAAAATTTTAACCCCTTTCCCCCAAAAAAATTCCCCTCTCCCAACGGGGGCTCTAATTTAAATTCGCAGCGTGGGGTCCCAGTTGTATTTTTTTTTTTCAGGGAAAGGGGCCCATAGGGGGTGAAAACTAATTTTGGGAAAATTTACACAATGGACTAAAAATTTAAAACTAGAAACCTATAATTTTAGGGAACACTATTTTTTTTTTTAATATTTAAAAAAATATAAATTTAAAAAAAACCTTCCCTTTAGTTATCAAGAAATAATGAGAAAATTGGGGGGAGGCGTTTTGTTTAAAATTAAAAGTTAGGATGTAGTTTCAAATTCTAGGCGTTTTTTCAACTTTAAACATTTGTTAATTTGTTCTTGTAACATTTTTTATTTTGTTCACGTCAGAAAAGCTTGTTTCCATTTGTGGGTGGAAAAAACATTTTTAAAAATTTGGAATGGAAATTTTTTTTTTCAATTTGGAAAATTTAGCCCAAAAATATATATAAAATTAATTATATATTTAAAATTTTTATTTTTAGTTTTTTTACCGGGGGCCCAGAGTGACACCCTTTTGGGGGCCCCTTCTATTGAACCCAATGTTTCTACGGGTCTACCCCCACTTTTCCGCGCCCAAAAGGGGTTTTGTGCAACAACACGATCGCGTGGGGAACAACATTCTTTAAAAACAGTATTATCGGTATCCGAAACCAACTTAAACCCCAATTTCTGTATTGGCCCCCTTTCCTGATCAGTGTCCCCCAGAGTTAGCCATCCCTTAAATTACTTTTTTTAGTTCCCCCTTTTTTCCCCACAAAGAAATATAGGCTATTTAAACCCCCAAACCACTATTTTTTTAAATTTATTTTGTGTTTAAAATATCATTTTAAATGAAAAATAGTTTTTTGATTTTGCAGGATTAAAATAAAATTGATCACGTAAAAAAACTTACTTAAAAAAAAATTTGCTTTTTCGCATGTTGGGAAACCCCCTTGTTTCTTTCTAACAGTTTTATTAAATTTTTAAAACCCTAATATCCTAAAATTTAATCTATGGCGCCAAAAACATCGTCCGGAGTTAAAAATTTAAACCAATGGGGAGATACAAATATAAAAATCAGAAATTTCGTTATTCGCTTTTTCCAAAACCCTAAAAAAAAAATTTTTCATCTTTTTTTTTTTTTTTGTTTCAATTGTTTGCAATTTTTTTGTTTTCTCGCAAAAAACCCACCCCCATTGTTTTCTCCTTATTGACCCCCATTGATAGACGACCTTGTAAGGGGGCAAAACACACGAACTAATAATGGCTATTTCGCAAAAATAAAACCGAGTTGGGCCCCTACTACACGCAAACCCTGAAAGTGGGGTTGCATCCCCTGGGATGGATAGGGGGGGAAAGGGGGGGAGTACTTTGCGGCGTCACCCAAATTAAAATTCAGGAGGGAGGGGGAAAAAACAAACTAAATTTTTTAGGGGTCGTCAAAAACTCAAAGGTAAAGTCTTTCTTTTAGAGTGGAGGGAGGAGGGGTTGAAAGGTTTAAGCGTGGGTGCCAAAGGGGAGGGGGGTTCTTGGGGCCCTCTGTGACGTCATTTATTTTTTGCTTGGGTTTGTTTCCTGATAAAGGCCAGAATATGTTTAACAGTGATATCCCCCAGTTTTTTTTGGGCGAATTAAGTTTTTTCTTTAAATTTTTAAAAATTTAAAAATTGTTTTGTATCCGCCCAAAGGCTGGAGAATCTTTTACAAAAATGGGAAAGAGGATGGGGTAATGTGTAAAATTTTAAAAAGGTTTTACCGCTTTTTTGTAGGGGGGAAAAACCCAAAAAAGGAAAAAAACCCCAACCCGGTGGGAAAATAAAAACTCCCCCCTTTACCTTCTTCCCTTGGGGAACCAGACGGATGATGTAGATTCCTAAAACCCCTTGTAAAACCCCCTTCGCGGGGGGGAAAAAGTTTGGGTTTAAAATTAGTGGTCTGGGGCAGATTTTTCCAACCGGTGTGCCGCGAAATTTTTGGGGGGATGGAAATGGTAGCGAAAAAAAGTTTAGGAGTAAAAACAAATCTTTTTTAAAAATTAAGGACCCAAAAATTTTTTTTTTAAAAAATAACAAAATTTAAATTATTTTTTTTTGGCTTTTTGAACTTTTAAAACAGTTTTTAATAGGGTTATTTAGTGATAAAAATTTCCTTTTTGGGGGGAAAACTGATGGGTCCCTTGCCTTTTTAAGTGTTTTAAAATAATTTTGTCCCCTTGAGTTAAAAATAGGTTAAAAAAATCGTTAGTTTGGGGTCTAAATTTTTTGGTGGACAATTAATTGGTCGTTTTGGGCGTTTAAATAATAGTTTTTTTTTCAAAAAAAAAGGGGGTTTGGAAATTTAACTGAGAAAATTAAAATAATTATTAACTTGTGAAAAGCCCTTGTTTACACAAAAAGATAAAACATTTTAGCCATCGTTAAAAAAATTTTAAATCTTACCCAAAATTCAGTACTTTTTGCCTGGCGTATCGCCCTTTGACCCCGACTTGGAGGGTGTGTATTTTTGGGTTTATTACGAAATTTTGCTGTGTGTTTTCTCTGATTGGTTGTTATGAAAAGTTGTTTTCGCTCTTTGATTGGGGTTGGTTTTCCGAGATTACGTAAAAAACCACAATAAACCTTTGCCACGTCGGGGTAAAAAGGCAAAATGGAACGTTACCCCGGGTTTAAGTGTTTCGTATTTTTTTAAAATTACATCAACGGGGTGGGACTAACTTAAGGTCTTTTTGCCATCAAAACCCCTTCATAAAAATTAAAAATTTTAAAATATTGTGGTGCACTATTTTTTTTTTTAAAATTTTAATTTTTTAAATTGAGTTTTTAACATTTTAATTTCTTATAAAGATAAAAAAAAATTTTGATAATGTCGAAATTTTAAAAAGAAAAAAATTTGGTTTAAGGTTTTGCCTCCAATTTTGTATATCCACGGTGACAACAAACCCCCCAATTCTAACTGGTTTTTGTTTTAAAGGCTGTAGGAAATTTTTAAAGGGGAACGCAGGCACCCCGGTTTGTTAAAGAAAATCTAGATCTTTTGGGAATTTTGGGAATTTTGGGGGAAGGAAAGGAGAGAGTTGGGTGGATTTGCCCCAAGAGGCAGTTCCTCTGTATTAGGGAAATTTTTACTCGTTCAGCCTGAAACTTCGTGATATGAGGTGGGGTCAGATAGCAAATGTCTTTAAAAGTTTTGGGTCGAAGTAAAGACGATACATTTAGAAAAAAAAGGTACGCATTTTTTTTTTCACCCCTTTTTGAGCATTCAATTTTTTTTTTAAAGTGGTTGAAATGAAAAACCCTTTTTGAATCATATATAAAAAAAATATATACATATGTACTTTTAAATACGTCCCTTTTCTATTTGTATATTTATATTTGTCCCGTAGTTTTATATTTTTTTATATAAATTTAAAAAAGTAGTGACTTAAATTTTTTATTTTTAGCCCGCGTTTTACTACCCGTTGGGTTGTACGCATTTTACGCTAATGTGAAATGGTGGGGTGATTGTGGATGAATGAAGGACCTCAGTTTAAAGTGGTATCCGAACCACGGTGGGGCCTGGAAATTCCCCCATTTCACAAGTGTCTTGTCGAGGTAAAGGAAGGGTTTGGAAATCAGATAAATTTGTGGGGGGGAGGGGGATTAAACCCCCGGCCCCGAATTAAATTTTAATATCAAATATGATGGGGAAAGTTTAACTAAAAACGAAACTTGATTTTTAAATGTCAAGGCCCCTAATCAAGTAGTCCGCTATTGGGAAGTTTCAAAAAAATGCCCCTAAGGGGGTTTTAAGAAAAAGGGGAAATTTAAAATTTTGAAACCTTCAAAACCACGGAATTTTTTATTAAAAAAATTTGTGGGTCCCTGCTTTATTTATTTGGTTTGCTGCATTGTACTTTTTGGCTTTAGTGTCAAAGATTAGCCAAAATTTAAATATTTCATACAAATTTATGGCGGGTTTCCCCTTACCATCCTTGACTTCCGGTGAGATTTAAACCTTAGAAAGGGAAAAGTGCCCTCGGCGAGTTCGGTTTTCCCTTTAAAATATAACCCTTATTCCCTCAAATAAAAGAAATTTTCTGTCATCAAAGTTTGTGATGTCATCGAAAATTTTTTATAATTTTTCCCTTTTTCCGGGCCTCAGTTTCCTTCCCACACTGGGAAAAGGTTTTTGCATATTGGCCATTGACTTCCAAAAAGAAAAAAATCCCGGGAAATTTTTCCTGTTTAAACTTCAGGAGGGGCAGGCGGGGGCGTGTCTCTTTTGATCTTTGGTACCATATTGAACATCTGAGCGGAAAAAAACAAATTCTGTTTTAATGTTTTTAATTTAAAAATTTTTAAAACCTGTTCAGGGGAATCAAACCCCAAACCCTTTAAACCTTTCTTTTCCTGTGCAGGAATGACCCCCGGGATAGCCCAGTGGTCGTTCATTGCGTACAACAAAGGTACGGGGTTCGTTTTCCCGTTTTTCCGGGTATCTTTTTTAAATTTTAAAAGAAATTATTGCGGCTTTTTCCCGAAATTGCTTTATATTTAAATTCCCGGGCCAAAAATTTTGTTTTTTTCAGTTCTTAAAATAAAAATTTAAATTCCCAAACCCAAAGTAATTTTCCTATAACAAAAATAAAAAAATTTAATGAGGGGGGTCCCCTATAAAAAAAAATTT
Source organism: Timema cristinae (assembly GCA_039000515.1). Taxonomy (NCBI): domain Eukaryota; kingdom Metazoa; phylum Arthropoda; class Insecta; order Phasmatodea; family Timematidae; genus Timema; species Timema cristinae. The sequence goes on along the minus strand of JBCFYV010005666.1, from coordinate 16,412 downwards.
TAATTTACTAAATTTTTTTTTAAAATAAAAATTTAAAATTCATTTTTTTGCTCAATGGTGTTATGTTGGGCTCTAAATAGTATACCCAAGTTGAATTGTGTGTTCGTGGGTTTGGGAAATCTATCGGTTTTTTTGTTTTGGTTTTATTTCATGTGAAAAAATTAACGTTAAAAAGGTTTTGTGCGCCAAACACTTCTGTATTTGTTGCGCATTCACCAATATTTAGCCCCGCCTCGGTGGGTTTTTGGGCAAACGCGCTTGTCGCTTTGAGTTTGGGCGGCTGAGTAGGGGGGAGACGAGGTTTGAATCTGGGGTCGGGTGAACTGTTTTTTTTTTGGTTTTCCCCCTTTTAAATAGGGGGTTTTTCCCATTCCTTCCCTTTTCCACGGCAATAACAATGGCCGGGGGCCTTGGGGGCCTTTCATTCCTTTTTGGGTTTAAACCTTCCCCCCAATTTTCCTAAAACCCCCCCCATTTTAAGGGGGGGGTTTAATTAAAAGTACCTTTTTTTAAATCCCAAATTATCTTCGGGAAAACCCGGGGTATTTGGGACCCCGGTGCTAAATATTAATTTTAAAAAAACAATATTTAGGAATCAAACCATACCCAAAAATTTATTTCCTCATGTGTAGAATTTCCCCAAACCCTTTCAAACAACCAAAAATGTTTTTTTTCCCTTCACTTTTTTAAAAAAAATTTAGTGTAGGTTTTTTGGGATGGCTCATCATATAAAGAAAAGGTCCACGGGCCGCACAAAATTATGCCTGTTTGTAAGGTTTCCCCCCCCCCTTTCTCCGCGCAGAATGGGTAAGCGCCCTTTCCCACAACAGGTAAACGAAACCCATTGGGGGGAAAATCTTTACCCGATATAAAACAATTCGTGGATCCTTTTTCATGTTTGTTTTTTTTTTTTTTCTTATTCACCCAAAGGGACTTTCCCCTTTTGTCCTCAAAAACACGCGCCTTTTTTTCATCTTGCGTGCGCCGAGAAAGGCTGGGGCCCGGGGGCCCCATACGAAAAAAAACTGGAATTATGAAATGTTTTGGTGGGGGTTGACATTTGAATGGTTCTTTAAACCCAAAACCAAAAATCATAGTTGGGAAAAATTTTTGGGGGAAAAAAAATCATTGGGAATTTTCAGTTCTAAAAAAAATTAATTGTAGGTAATAAATTTTTTATCGTAAAAATTCCCTTATTTATTTCCCAGTTTAGTCCCATGATGAAAGTATAAAAGATAAAAATAATGTTTCTTTTTCCCAACTTTTTGGGGGTTATACAGGAAATGAAAATTATTTTTTTAAAACGTTTGGGCCCTTTTCTTTTTGGCCCGTGAAAATTCAGAGCAATGGGAACAAAGGGTTTTTTTCAATTTTTTTATATTGTTTTGCAATTTTCTTTTGGGAAAACCGGTTTGTTCAAAAATTTGAAGTTGTTGTTTAAGTTATATTTTTTATAACACATCTCTTTTTAAAATTTTTTAAAAGTGATTAAATATCGAAAATTATTGATTTTTTTTAAATTAGAAAACTGCTGGCTTTTTGAAAAAAAATTTTGGAAAATTTGTAAAAATTAAAAAAAATAGTTATTTTTTTCCCTTGAAGGGGTTTTGAAAATTAAACAAAAAAATTTAAACTAGTTTCGGAAAACTGATATTCCAAACATGATTTTTTTGCAAACCTCTCCGGTAGGGGGGTCCCATTTTCGGTATCCGTGACCCATTGTTCTTGTTGGTGCGGAAGGAAATTTTGATCGGTTGTGAAGCCACCCCAGCCTTTAAACCCCCCCGGGCCCACCATCTCAAAAAATTTTAGGTTTTTAGACTTGAAAATCGACGGGGCCCCAAGGGTTTAAGGGAAAGGGAAGAAGGTTTCGGGAAAGGGTTTAGAGTTTCAGGGGTTGTTCGAATTTGGTGGAGGGGAAAACCTTTTGGGAAAAAAAAAAAGTCCTTAGCCCCCCAATGGGGGATCAAACCCTTTAATTTTCCCCGTCGGGGGCATTCTTGTTTTAACACGAGGTGACGCTTTTGGGGACCATACGACCCCCCTGGTTGGTATTAAGAAAACACTGAAACGTAACTTTTTTTTGACTAGGTTAGCTATTTTTTGAATCAGGGGCTACCCCCAAGGTCTTTTAATTTAGCTGCTTAAAATATTTTATCAAAAAGCTTCTTTTTTTTATATATTTTAATCGAGGTTTGAAAACTTTACGAAAGGGGTTTAATTTAAGGACTATTTTGTTTGTTTTTGGGTTTATTACTTTTTCGAAAGGCCCCTTTATAGCGGCCTTTGTAAAGTCTATTTTTAATCGTCCCGGTGTTTCATGTGCTCTAAGAGGGTAAAGGTTTAATGGATTCCCTTTGGGGACTGTGAAGGGGGTGGTTTTTTTAACGTGTGATTTATCACGAAAATTTTTCCCCTTTTCCTTTTCCCGTTAATGTGGTAACCTTTTTTAAAAACACCCTTCCTTTTTCCTTGACATTTTGTTTAATCTGTTAATGCTTTTTTTTTTTTTAAATTATTTTTTTTTTAATGGTGTTTTTTTTTTTAGTCTTTAGTAAAAGTCGTTTTCGGGGTAAAGTGAGGGCCCTTTTGGGTTAAATTTCTTTTTTTCCCAAGGCTAGCTCGCTTGACCGGGAAAATATTAACCCCAAATTTTTTCCCATCCTTTTTAAATATTTGCCCAACATACACACTTACAATTTTGGGGTTAATGTTTTGCTTTTTTCGAATGGTGATTTTTGAGATGAATGTGGAGGTGTTGGGCCGGGGGGGGGAAGGGAGGGGCCCCGGGGGAAACATTATTTTTTTGGTACATTAATGCCCAAGCAAAGTCAATTCCTGGCAGCAATTCGCTAGCCGCCCCCCAAAGGGTTGGTTTGGACCCCCTGGATGCTGGTATATTTTTGGGCTGCCACAAAATATTTTTAAAAACTAAAAAAAAGATTTATATTCAATTTTCTAAATGGTTTGTCTCTTTAAAATTATAATCAAAAGCTCCAATGGGGGGGTTAGGGAAGTGCCCGAATACAAAATTTGATACGTTAAATTAAAATGTAAAACCTTGCTTTTGGGTTGTTTCTTGGTGTTGTTTAAAAAACAATCTAAAAACGTCAAACGAAAAAGTCATTTTTTTGGGAAAAATGCTTGTTTCCCTTTTTTAAAATCTACATAAGTAGCGTGTGGAGGATTATTTTACCTTTTCAAAATACCCAAAGGGGAAAAATTCCCAGTTTTTGTGGTCTTTTTTAAAAGCTTTTTTTGAAATTTTCAGTAAAAAAGTGAGAATTTAAATTGATTTTTTGGGGAAATGGGGGGTGGAAAAAATTAAAAATACTAAAACCTATCACTTCAGTTGTATTTAAAAATATAATTTAAAGGGGCCTTTAATTTTTAAATTGTTGGGCCACTCGGGCCCTTCCCAAGTCCCCCCCTTCCCGCCATTGTTATTTTAAAGGGTTTTGAAAACAGATTCTTCTTGGTCAGCCAATGTTTTATTCTCAAAATTTTGCCCCGGGACGGGCCCCTTTGTTTTTTGGGGAAAAAATTTCAAAATTATCCTCAAGAATGGTAAGCATGAAAGATAAAAAACGTTCTTTAAACTTTTTGAGGGGAAATGGGAAAAAATTTTTTCTATCTTGAGTAATTACTTTTTTCATCTATTTTTTGCGTCATTTTTTTTTTCTCCCCAAAATATAAATGCACCACTCTTTCAAATCCTCCCTTTAACCTTTCTTTTTTCTTTTTTTTTAATTCAATTGTTTCATGTATTTCCCTTAAATTAAAAATGTTTTGGTATTTACATTTTTGGGGTTTTAGGGATGAGGAAGGATAAATCTAGAGTAATGTCCCCCAAAATATGCGGGGGGAAGAGGGGGGGAACCCATGAAAAAAAACCCCCCTCACCATCCCCTATGGAATTCGAACCGTGACCCTCCCCACATCAAAATTTGTACTTATGAAAGGGGTTTAAAATTCACAAATTGTTAATTTATTTTTTTAAAAATTCGTTCCTCGCCAAAAAATTTATAAAATGTTACTTTTTGTTAAAAATTTTACGGTGGGTTTTTTTTTTTAGTTGATCCCGGTTTTTACAGCCAAAAGTTTTAAATTAGTAAGTTTCAAAAAAGTAGTTTTAAAAAAAAGGGTGCATCCGCATTTGATTATGTGGGAAATGGGAAAATTTAGGTTATAGGGCGGGTTTGAAATTGTTCACCCGATTGAGAACCAAATTTTTCCCTCTCGGGTTTTAAAAAAACCAAATTTTTTTAATTTGATGGATGCTTAAATCGCTTTTCCATAAACAGTTTTTTTGTGAATTCTTGAGTTCGCTTGTTTTTTATTTTATTTGTAAAAAAATTCTAATTTTTTTTTAAAAATGGGGACGTCTCTGACCCCCTTTCCCGGGACCCCCTTTTTCCCTTGCCTCTTTTAAAGGCGCTTATGTGAAAATTAAAAAACCTCGTCTATGAATTTTCGGGTCATAAGCATTTTTTCTTTGTCTGGAAAGCAATTCAGAAAAAAAAAATTATTAGTTTTATTAAACGCTTCCTTTTTAAAACCCTTTTAATTTTTTTAAAGAGATTGTCTTAATCAATTTTTTTTTTTGGTTAAAAAACTTTTTTGATCTTCAGCTTGGTAGTTTTTTTGGCTTTGGGAAAAACCAACCCGTTATTTTGAAAAAAATTTAATATTTCAAATTTTTTTTAAATTAATATTTCGTGGTTTTAAAGGTGATAGTGTAGGGGACGGGGAAAAAAAAGTCAGTGTTTTTAAATTTTTTTACAACACTTTTTTTGATCAAAAAAAAAATTTTTAAAAAATTTTTTTTTTTTTGGTTTGGGATTTTTTTTTTTTTGGGCCTTAAAAAAAAATTTTTATCTTCATTTTTAAAAATTTTTTTTTTTCCGGGCAAAAAATTTTTTTTAAAATTTTTTTTGGAAAAAAAAAATTTTTTTTTTAAAAAAAAAAAACCCCCCCCCCCCCTTCCCCCCCCCAAACCCCCCCAAAGGGGAAAAAAATTTAAAAAAAATTAAATTTAAAAAAAAAAATTTGGGGCCGGGGTTTTCCGGGAAAAAAAATTTTTTTTTTTTTAAAATTTTAAAAAATTTTTTTTGTTTTTTTTTTTTAATTTAAAAAATTTTTTTTTTTTTTTTTTTTTGGGGGCCCCCCAAAATTTTTTTTTTTAAAAATTTTTTTTTTTTGTTTTGGGGGAAAACCAAAAAAAAAAAAAGGTTTTTTTTTTTTTTTTTAAAAGGGTTTTTTTTTTTAAATTTTTTACCTTTTGGGAAAAATTTTTTAAAAAAAGGCCCGGGAAAAAATTTTTTTTAAAAAAAAAAAAAAATTAAAAATTAAAAAATAAAAAACAAAATTTTTTTAAATTTTTTTTTTTTTTTTGGGAAAAAGGGTTTTTGGGGGAATTTTTAGGGGGAAGGGGGGGAAAAAATTTTTTTTTTTGGGGGGCCCGGGGGGGGGGGCCCCCCCCCCCCCCCCTTTTTTTTCCAATTAAACCCCAAAATTTTTAAAATTTTTCCCAAAGGGGTTTTTGGGGGAAAAAGGGGGTTTTTTTTTTTTTAAAAAAACCCCCCAAAAAAAACCCCCGGGGGTTTAAAAAATTTTGGGGAAAATGGTTTTTTTGGGGTTTTTAAAAATTTTTTGGGAAAAAAAGTTTTTAAAAAAAAAATTTTTTCCCCCTTTTTTTTTTTTTTTAAAAAAAAAATTTTAAAAAAAAAAAAAGGGGTTAAATTTTTTTGGTTTAAAATTTTTTTTGGGGGGCCCCCTTTTTTAAAAAAAAAAATTTTTTTTTTTAACCCAAAAAAAAAAATTTTTTTTTGGGGGGGGAAAAAACCTTTATAAAGGGGGGAAATTTTTTTAAAAAAAATTTTTTTTTTTTTATTTAAAAATTTTTTTTTTTTTTGAAAATTTGGTTTAAAAAAAACCCCCCCAAAAAAAAAATTTTAAAAATTTTTGGGGGGGGTTTTTTTAAAAACCCCCTTTTTAAAAAAAAAAAAATTTTTTAAAAGAAAGGGGGGTTTTGGGGGTTTTTTGAAGTTTAAAAAAAAATTTTTTCCCCAAATTTTAAAAAAAAATTTTTTTGGGAAAAAAACCCCCCAAAATTTTTTTTTTTTTGGGGGGGGGGTTTTTGGGGGAAAAAAAGGGGGGAAAAAAAAAAATTTTTTGGAAAAATTTTTAAAAAAAAAAAAATTTTTTCCGGAAAAAATTTTTTTTTTTTTTTCCCCTTGGGTTTTTTCCCAAATTTTTTTGGAAAAATTCAAAATTTTTTTTAAAAAACCAAAAGGGTTTTTTTTTTTAAAAAAAAAATTGGTTTTTTTTTTTTTTTTTTTTTAAAAAAATTTTTTTTTTTTTTTTTTTTTTTATTTTTTTTATTGCACCCCTTTTTTTTTTTTTGGGTTAT
>JBCFYV010005666.1:5000-7500 GCA_039000515.1 Timema cristinae | reverse complement strand
TTTTTGGAAATTTTTTGGCTAATTTTTAAAAAAAAAAAAAATTTTTTTTTTCCCCTTTTAAAAAAATTTTAAAAAAATTTTTTTTTAAAAAACCCTTTTTTAAATTTAAAAAATTTTTTTTTTTTTTAAAAACCCCAATTTTTTTTTTATTAAAATTTTTGGGGGAAAAAATTTTTTTTAAAAAAAGGGGGGTTTTTAAAAAAAAAAGGGTTTAAATTTTTTTAAAAAGTTCCCCCCCCAAAAAAAAAAATTAAACCCCCCGGGGGGTTTTTTTTTAAAAACTTTTTTTTTTTTAAAATTTTAAAATTTTTTTAAAAAAAAAAATTTTTTTAAAAAAATTTTTTTTTTTGGGGTTTCCTTTTTCCCTTTGGTTTTTTTTGGGGGTTAAAAGGGTTTTAAAATTTTTAAAATTTTGGGAAAAAAATTTTTTTGGGAAAAAAATTTTTTTTAAAACCCCCCCAAATTTTTAAAATAAAATTTTTTCTTTTTACCCTTTTTTTTTTTTTTTTGGTTTAAAAAGGGAAAAAAAAAGGGGGACCCCCCAAAAAAAAAAAATTTTTTTTTTAAAAAAAATTTTTTTTAAAATTTTAAAATTTTTTTTTTAAAAAAAAAAGGGGGGTTTTTTTTAAATTTTTTTTGGGTTTTTTTTAAAAAATTTTTTTTTTTTTTAAAAAAATTTTTTTTTTAAAAAAAAAGGGGAAAAATTTTTCCCCTTTTTTTTTCCTTTGGGGGAAAAAATAAAATTGGGGGGAAAACCCAAAAAAAAATTTTTTAAAAAAAATTTTTTTTTTAAAAATTTTTTTTCTTTTAAAAAAAAATTAAAATTTTTCCCCGGGAATTTTTAAAAAAAGGGGTTTTTTTTGGGGTTTTTTTTTTTTAAAACCCCCTTTTTTTTTTTTTTTTAAACCCCCTTTTTTTTTAAAAAAAAAAAAATTTTTTTTTAAAAAAAAAATTTTTTTAAAAAATTTTTTTTGGTTTTTTTAAAAAAAACCCCCAAAAAAAAAAAAATTTTAAAAATTTTTTTTAAAAAAAAAAAAATTTTTGGGTTTTTTTTTTTTTTTTTTTTTTAAAAAAAAAAAAGGGGTTTTTTTTTTTTTTCCTTTTTTTTTTGGGCCCCAAAAAAAGAAAAAAAAAATTAACCCTTTTTCCCTTTTTTTTTTTTTTTAAAATTTTCCCAAAAGGGGCCTTTTTTTTAAAAAAAATTTCCCAAAACCTGGGGTAAAAAAAAAAAAAAACTTTAAAAATTTTTGGGGGGGTTTTTTTTTAAAAAAAAATTTTTTTTCCAATTTTTGGGGGAAAAAATTTTTTTAAAATTTTTTGGGTTTTTTCCCTTTTTTTTTTAAAAAATTTTTTTTTTTTAAAAAAAAATTTTTTTTTTTAAAAAAATTTAAGGAAAAAAAAAAAAAAAATTTTTTTTTTTTTTGGGAAAAGGGAAAATTTCCCCCCGTTTGGGAAAAGGGGTTTTTTTTTTTTTTGCCCGGGGAAAAAATTTTTGGGAAAGGGGGGGGAAAAAAAAAAAAATTTTTAAATTTTTTTTTAAAAAAAAAATTTTGGGGTTTTAAAAAACCCAAATTTTTAAGGGGGGGGCCCCTTTTTTTTTTTGGTTTTTTTGGGTTTTAAAAAAGGGGAAAAATTTTTTTCCCCTTTTGGGGAAAATTTTAAAAATTTAAAAATTCCCCGGAATTTGGGGTTTTTTTAAAATTTTTTTTTTCCCCCCTTTTTGTTGAAAAAAAAATTTAATTTTGGGTTTTTAAAGGGGGAAAAAACCCCTTTTTTCGTGTTTTATTTTCCAACCCCCTTTTTCTAAAAAAAAGGGTTATTAAAAAAAGGGGGGGAAAAAAATTAAAAATTTAAAAAAAAAAAAATTTTTTTTTTTCCCTTAAAAAAAAGGGGGAAAAAAAAAATTTTTAAAATTTTTAAAAAAATTTAAAAAAAGGTTAAAAAGGGGAAAATTTTTTTAAAAAAAAAAATTTTAAAAAAAAAATTTTTTTTTTTTTTTAAAAAAGGGGAAAAAAAATTTTTTTAAAAAAAATTTTAAATTTAAAAAGGGCTTTAAAAAAAAGTAAAAAAAAAATTTTTTTTTTTTAAAAATTTTTTTTTTTCTTTTTTTTTTTTAAAAAAAAAAATTTTTTTTTTTCTTTAAATTTTTTCCCTTTTCCCCCCTTTTTTTTTTTTAAATTTTTTTGGAAAAAAGGGGGGTTTTTTTTGGGTTTTTTTTTTTCTTTTTTTTCCCTTTTCTAAATTTTTCCCCCTTTTAATTTTTTTTAAAAATTTTTTTCCCCCGGGCCCTTTTTTTCCGGTTCCCCCTTTTTTTTTTGGGGGGGGAAAAACCCCAAAAATTTTAAAAAAATTTTAAAAAATTTTTTTTTGGGAAAAAAAAATTTTAAAAAAAAAACCCCCCTTTTTTCCCCCCAAAAAAAATTTTTTTTTTCCCCCCCGGGGGGGAAATTTTTTGGGTTTTTGGGGGGGAAAAAATTTTTTTTTTTTAAAAAAATTTTTT
>JBCFYV010005666.1:0-2500 GCA_039000515.1 Timema cristinae | reverse complement strand
AAAAGGGGCCCTTTTTTTTCCCCCCGGGGGGGGGTTTTTTTTTTAAAAAAAATTTTTCTCCCTTTTTTTTTTAAACCCCAAAAAAAAATTTTTTTTTTTTTTTTTTAAAAAAAGGGCCCCCAAAAAAATTTTAATTGGGGGGGGAAAAAAGAAAAAGGGGGGGGGGGTTTTAAAATTTTTTTCCAACCCCAAAAAAAACCCCCCCCCCCTTTTTTCCCCCTTTTTCCCCCCCCCCCTTTTAAAAAAAGGGGGGAAAAGGGAAGGGTTGGGCCGAAAAGGGAAACCAAATTTTTCCCCAAAAAAAAAAAAAAACCCAAAAATTTTTTCCCCCCCCTTTTTTACCCCTTTTTTGGGGGGGGGTTTTTTTTCTTTGGGAAAAACCCCAAAAAACCCCCCGGGGGGGTTTTTTTTTTAAAAATTTTTTTGGGGTTTTTCCCAAAACCCCGCCTTAATTTTGGGGGTTTCCCGGGGAAAATTTTTAAAAAACCCCAAATTTGGGGGGGGAAAGGATTAATTTAAAATATTACGTTACGTTGATGACCATAACTTGACCTCAGATCAAAAATAATAATGAAAGTCCGATACAACTTTCACACCCCTTTTTCATCCTTATTAAATAAAATTTTCCAAAATTCCTGAAACACGTATTTATTTGTTTTACGTCAATAACCGAATACAAAATTTTGTTTATGTAACTTTCAAATTGACGGACTTTCATACATATTATACATATTATCATCCCTATTTTGACCCTTTGGGGTGGAATTTTCTAAAATCCTTTCTTAGTGGGTGCCTACATTAACAAAATGAATATACAGTCCGAATTTCATGCTTGTAGCCTTGATAGTTTGCGCTCGGCGATGATGAATCAGTCAGTCAGTCAGGACATGTTATTTTATAAGTATAGATTTAAAAGCTAGACTTTTTTTTTTCAGTTTTAACCCACCAAAACTTGCGCCAAGATAATTAACAGTTGGATAGCGGAACGAACACGTGCTCAATAATAAATATATTCTGAGCAGCAACCAGAATCGAACCAAGGTGCCCTCAACTTGTGGTCGACTACTTAGACCTACTCACGCGAGGACTAACAACACATCCCTAGGATCCGAACCACGACTCACTCTCTTCCTCTCTCTTCTCTCTCTTCTAGAGAGAGGGAGAGAGAGAGTGCTGTCCAGCAAGAGGAGTCTAATGACTACAGGTGCTCCAGACCACATCCAAGGCCAAACCAAAACAAATCCTTCGTCATCCAATCCCGGTCGGACGCTGTCAAGTTGTTCGCACACGGATCATAGGAGCGTCTCCCGTAACAATTCAGGACTACCACCGTGACGGAAATGGGAAACACCGTGACTTTTCATCTGGAACTAAGAACTTTTATTGTTATTATTATCATTTGTGTTGTCTAAATGAGCCCTGCGATCTGACTCATCCGTCCTTGGCCTTCTCACCGGTCGTTGGAAAATAATTCGTTAAACACTTAATGCGGATCCAACATTCGGTAGCCGTTAACGTGGAGTTTAGAGGGCTCCAATCTCAGGTAGGTCTTATTTGGCTGTCCTGTCCTACAGTAGTCCCATGACTTCTTTGGTGCTGACTGACAGCTCACATTTGACAGCGACGACTTTGAAAAGTTACCAGACTAAATTATGTATCCCTACGCCGAACCATATGATCTGCAAAAACATGTCAGCTGTGAGCTGTCAGTCAGCACCAAAGAAGCCATGGGGCTACTGTAGCTAAAACTATTTTGTAAAATCGTGGGTTGATTAAAAAATAAAGTCACTACGTTTGGTTTATACACTACTCATGCATACATTAATTACGCTAACGAAATAGAGATGAAGTCAGAAATTTTGAGAAAATAAATCCGTATTTGCGGTGAGAGAGAGCGGAAACAATTTAGGAGGAAAACACACAGTTCAGGATTAGAAACCCGACCTATCTAGTCCGGATAACCATATTAGACGAAACTGACGCTTTAAAATACAAACAATATAAGCTCTGTTTTTCTACACTCACAGTTAACCACAATTGCTTACCAAACAAAGCATTAGAAAACGTAATTTTATTCTTGCCTCCACCTGCTTGGATGTAAATTCATTAGGCTGATGTGCTCCTAACAGTTTTACTTGCAGTTTGATTAATAAAACGAAGTTTTAACATAGAATTTACTTTATTAATCTTAATTAATCATTTTCACGTATCATCTTGCTCCTTAGATTCTATCACACACATACTAAAACATAGACCATAAACGCAAAAACAAACTATAACCACTTTATCTATCGGGCCCACTCAGGCTGGCCCCATTCTCAGTGTAAAGCTGCCATCGGATGGTAGGGGGATTGACCTTGAAAGTCAACTCAACTATGGGTGTGGCTTCTCGAAGGGCCTGTCTATATTCAGTAACTATAACCTTGTACAGTGCTAGCGTACGTTTGGAGCGAGGAATGAATAATTTTGACTTGAATACTTATGCTGAATCCTTTTATTG
>JBCFYV010005665.1:0-15568 GCA_039000515.1 Timema cristinae | reverse complement strand
GGGCTGGAGTCTTACGCACCTGGCACGAGCAGTGGTCTCGACCCCTGCTCAGAACAAGCTGCGGTCCATCAGGGACGGTGTGTCGCGATGGCCCTCTTCTATACGAAAGTCTAGAAGAGAGGAGGTCATCGTGACGAGACTCCGCGTCGGGCATACTTCATTGACCCATAGTTTTTTACTAAGAGGGGATCCACCTCCAGTGTGTGAGTTTTGTGATGCTCCACTTAGTGTGCATCACATTTTGGTGGAGTGTCGCAAACTAGCCCCTATCCGTCTGGCTCTTGATTTTAAAGGTGACTTACGTTTTTTATTACGCGATAGTGCGGATGGAGTTATTTGTTTACTCCGTTTTATACGCCAGGCGGATCTTTTTAATGCCACTTTTATAAAGTGGCTCTTTTGGATATTATCTCATATTGAGATCTTTTTAACGGTTTTATTACAATTTAACATGTTGTTTTGTCTTTTTAACGTATTATCATTTAACATGTTTTGTCTTTTTAACGTGTTATATTTTAATATGTTTGTTTTGTCTTTTTATTGGAGTGATACACTTGTGGTTTTTTTTAGCAGGTGTATCACTTAATTTATACCAAGAGTCCATTTGAGCACTCCTATGGAGTGTCTCAGATGGTGAATGTTCTATCTCTTTCCCCTATAGGGATTTTATTATGTTTTTAATATATTTCAAGGCCCTAATGACCTAGATGTGTCGATGGGCCGTTAAACAATAATAATAATTTAGACCTTAAGGGTTATGTTCGGCGTGGGTCTTACGCACCTGGCACGAGCAGTGGGTTTCGACCCCTGCTCAGAACAAGCTGCGGTCCATCAGGGATGGTGTGTAGCGATGGCCCTCTTCTATCTATACGTACGAAGTCTACTGAGAGGAGGATCCACCTCCAGTGTGTGAACTTTGCGATGCTCCCCTTATGTGCACCACATTTTGGTGGAGTGTCGCAGGTATGCACCTATTCGCCTGGCCCTTGATTTTAAAGGTGACCTTCCTTTTTTATTACGCGACAGCGCTGAAGGAGTTATTTGTTTACTCCATTTTATACGCCAGGCGAATCTTTTTAATGCCATTTGAGTCACTTTTATAAAGGGCTCATCTGGATTTTATTTCATATTGAGACCTTTTTAACATTTTAGTATACTTTAATGTGTTTGTTTTGTCGTTTTATCCATTTTAACAAACTTTAATAAAATGATTATTTTAACATGTTAGTTTTGTCTTTTTAACTAATATATTGTTTTAATATGTTTGTTTTGTTTTTTTATTAGAGTGATACACCTGTGGTGTTTTTTAGCAGGTTTTTCACTCAATTGTACTTTGAGCCCATTTGAGTACTCCTATGGAGTGTCTCAAATGGTTTTTTTTTCTCATATTGAGAACCATTCCTTTTATATTGTTTTTTTATATTGTCTCTTCACCTTTTTATATAAACAGGTGAATATTCTGTCTCTCTCCTATGGAGATTTTATTATGTACCTATATAATGCTAAGGCCCTAATGACCTCATTGTGTCGATGGGCCTCTAAACACAAATAATAATAATAATAATAATAATAATAATAATAATTCAAGAGGAGTTAGAAATCCAGGTGGTCCATACATACATACACCTTCCAGTTCATCGATCATTTCCCCATTCTGCTTTCACCAGTTCAAGATCCTCCAAGTACAGCTACGCTACCCAAATGGGTGATTTAATATGCTGACTGGGATAAATTCCGTGACCTCGCCATATTTATCGAGTGTTTTTCTCCTGACGTCGATGTTAAGCCTGGGCACTTTACTTCGATGGTCATCACGGCGGCGAAGGCTTCCATCCCTAAATCCGCGCCACCGTCCTGTTCCCTGGTGGAACGAGGAGTGTTGGTTGGCTATTTCTAACCGTCGAAGAGCCCTACGATTATTTCATTGACGTGCTACTTCGCATAATCTGGTGTCATTCCGGATGCTACGTGCTAGAGCTCGACGTGTTATTCGAGAAAGCGCAAGAGAGTTTTGGAGACAGTTTATTCATACCTTCACTATTTCCACTCCCACAACTACGGTTTGGGGAAATATTCGTAAATTAAGTAGTAACTGCCCTCCTGTAAACGGTTCGCTTGTCTTTTACCCTGTGTAGGTCGTCAATGTATTGGGCTTGATATTCGCCGCTATTTCTAGCACTGCGAGCTACTCTAACGAGTTCGCGCTGCATATGTTGTACATCGAGCACCATACTATTGATTTTGGTCAAAGTCGGTGGTTGGATTTACCCTTTACCAAAGATGAACTTACTTATGCCAAGTCCCAGGCGGGAAGCACAGCTTCCGGCTCTGATGGTATTCATTACGAAATGTTTTGTCAACTTCCCCCTGCCGTACTTGCATTCCTCTTAGACCTTTACAATAGTGTTTGGGAATCTCGTCTATTCCCAACAATGTGGAGGCAAACAACCGTTACCCCTATATATAAAAGTGGCAAGGACAAATTAGAGCCAACTAGCAATAGATCTATAGCCTTAACTAGTTGTGTATGCAAAATATTAGGGGAAATGCTTAATAAATTATTTATATGGTATTTAGATTCCCGCAATCTACTATCTGATACGTAACGTGGCTTCCGCTTTAACTTATTCACGGTGGATCACCTTTTTCCTCTTGAGAGAGCAGTTCTTGACTTCTTCCTCTATGAATAGTACCTCTTAGCTGTCTTCTTTGATTTGTTGAAGGCGTATGACGGTATTTTAAAGAACTTTTTTAATTGGGGGCTGTGGGGAAACCTCCCGGTTGATATTGCTAATTTTATGTCATATACACTTCCGAGTAAGGATAAACTTCTCATCGGAATAATTTGTTAAAGAAATTGGAGTACCTTAGGCCAGTATTCTAAGCTGTACGTTGTTCGCCATCTCAATAAACGACATTGTGGACAACGTGATCTTACCTTTTCATGAATGACAACCCTATTTATTGTAGTTCATTGAGTCTTCACAGAATTAAACGGAAGATATAACTCGTTGTAAACATCTATGGTTTTGGGCATAGCTTGAGGCTTTCGCTTCTCCTTAGCCAAGACGATGGTCGTCCACTTTTATAGATTACGCGGAAATCAACCAGCCCCCAATATTTTAATGAACTTTTTGTTTATCTGTCTCGGAGACCGTAAAGTTTCTGGGACTTTTATTTGATTTTAAACTGTCTTGGATCCCCCAAATCAAAGACCTGAAAGTGAAATGGGTCAAATCATTGAATTTGCTTACTTGATTACAGCAGTTTTGTTTATGCCTCAGGGGCATTAGATATGCTAAGGTGTCCACCATGCTGGCAATCGACTGGCTACTCGTGCTTTTCCTACCCGTCCAGTCGTCACCATCTGTGCCGATTCCTGTGAGTTGCCTTTTTCTTATCGATGGTCCTATCTTCTGGCATCTTACGTGTCAAAACTACACTGAATGCCAAAGTATTTTGACTACCATTTTGTGTTCCATCTACACAACCGTGTTTTTTTAACTAAACCAAATGGCATAGTGCAAGGCCGGTTGGGATTCGGATACTATAGGCTTTCGACAAGTGTGGGATTGTCCTGCCAAAGGCTATCTCCACATCCCCAGGCCGAGTTTCTCCCTGGAAGATACGCCTACCTGAATGCCAGTTTGATATTACCAAGTTCCCTAAAGCGACCACTCCACCTATTAACGAGCTCCTCATTCGTTTTCAGGGAGTTAAGCCCATCTACACTGATGGCTCTAAATCTGGAGCTTTCTTGCGATGTTCGTTTGTTATGAAAGGATCCAATTTTAAGTTCGGGTTACCAGAAGTAACCAGTGTTTTTACAGCTGAATTGTACGCCCCTTTTAAATCTTTGTGTTTTGTATACTGTCACCGTTCTGTTCTCATCTGCACGGATTCCATGACTTCCTTTGGCATTGTCCACTCTCTACTCCTGGAATCCCCTCGTGCAGATGATATACGAGCAAATTTTAAAAATAGATTTATTAAACACTCGGTTCGCCTTCTGCTTGATTTATAATCATGCTGGTCTTTGCGGAAATAAAGGGTTATGTTCAGCGTGGGGTCTTACGCACCTGGCATGAGCATTGGGTTTCGACCCCTGTTCAGAACAATCTGCAATTCATTACGGATGGTGTGTCGCGTTGGGGATTCACCTCCATGTGTGTTTGGGTTTGGCGATGCTCCCCTTAGTGTTTACCACATTTTGGTGGAGTGTCGCAAATATGCCCTTAATCGCCTCGCTCTTGATTATAAAGGTGACCTACGATTTTTATTGTGCGATAGCGCTGATGTAGTTATTTGTTAACTCGATTTTAAATGCCAGGCGAATCTTTTAAATGCCATTTGAGTCACTTTTATAATGTGGCTCATTTGGTTTATGTCTCATATTGATAATCTTTTAAACTAATTGAGTGTACTTTATATATATTTTTATTTTTTTTATTTTTAACTATTTTAGTATACTTTTATATTCGTTCTGTTTTTATAACATTTTAATGTTTAAATATATTTGTTTTTCCTTTCTAACATGTATTTTAAAATCTTTGTTTTGTATCTCTTACATTTAATATTTTAATTTGTTTATTCTTTATTTTTAATGTTGTGTTTACTACACCGTTTTTTTTTTTTTTACTAGTTGTATCTTTCAATCTATACTATAATGTGTATATCATATTGAGATTTATTTTTACGATGTATACAAATTTTAATACACAAGTATATGTTTTTGTTTTATCTTATTCCTTCACCTGCCGATTCTGACAAGTGAATTGGTTATTATGTCTCACCCCTATAGGGATTTTACTATGTTTTTATATTTTTTAAGGCGCTAATGACCTCATTGTATCGATAGGCCTATAAATATAATAATAATAATATCCCAAAAAGGGAATCTACTTATATAGTCGTTGACATTTGTGTGACTTTCCTCACTGCCCCTTTACAAAAAAAAACACTTTACGTTAGATTTTTAACTTAATTAAACTAAGAATTTCATTATTTTACCCCTATATTTCTTTATTTTCATTTTAATCTGTCTATAAAAAAATCATAAATTATAAAGTTAATTTTTCTGAGAATATTTATTTCTTGAAAACATATAAGTATTTCTACAACTAATAAAGTTAGCGAGAATGACTGGTCAGACTACTATATCATTAAATAAATGTTTCGTAAATATCATTATTAAAGTGTGAAAAAGTATATTGTTATGAATGAACACATCTTACCAATATTTATTTTAAATTGTTTTGACTAACAGCACACTCATCTTTATAATAATTTGTCTCTCAAAGGTTATATTTCCTGGCAAAAGCTGTCCACTTTGTTTAAAAAGTTTGACTCATTATTATTAATCACAACGTTTTTATCTTAATAAAATAGCGCAAATTTTAAGCTGTTTTTATTTTATTTTTGTTTGATAAAATAAATACTGGTGTGCCTTCTCACATTTATAATCAGCAATATATTAGTTTTGGTGTACGTTTATTTGGCGGACTCTTTGATTGTCGTAATAGCGATTGGGGTCTTTGTTTTGTTTTTATTACTTACCTTTCTCCAGCACCCTAGTATATTCTTAATGTGTGTCTTCTTAATTCCATACAAAATATATTTGATGCCAAAACCAATACTGGCATAGATAGTTTAATTCAAAATTAAAACTATTAATAATGTTTTAAGGTAGAACATTTATATTCACAGGTTGACTTTTAGATTATTTGGCATTCGACTTTTTAGGCTACATATATTCCATGTTTAAATGACATACATTATTATATATTTGTTCCTTATATCGCTTGACAGAACTCTAAGTAAAAGTAGGATATCTGACTTCAACCCCTATAGACGAGATTTTCTAATTTTCTCTCGCCAAGAAGACAGCAAACTCACAACAAGGAAAAGGCTAAATAATGTGGTACGCTATAAGTTTAGAAACGATCCCTGGGTTTTGTAGGGGTTGGAGTAGGGTAAGAAATTTAATTAAGCTACTGTTGGCCCTGCAACGGTGTAAAAATCCAGCCGCCAGTTGGAGTGATGAGCAGTTATCTCAACAACAATAGTTGCAGGGTGTCTTGAAGGTGAGGGCAAGTAAGGTAACAAGTAAGAAGCAGCACCTCCATCTTACTTATGTTTTGCCCCCCAGCAGAGTTGAGTTGAGCTTCAAAACACTCATTAGTCCATTGAAGGTAACTTGGGGGTGCGCATTAATGACAAACTTGCTAACATTATAAGACCTTGCTGGGGCATAAACTTTGTTGCAAATACTGTAGAGAGATATATATAGGTAGGTATGTGCTTTCCTATTTTAGTCATATCATTATATCTTCATAATGTAATTAATTCCATTTACTTTCAAAACAGAACTTGCTTTAGTCACCGTTTAGAATAAAAGCAGTTCTGCTTTTTTCTCATACGGGCACTTGGCAAGTTTTCTTACTTTTAGTATACTTTAATATGTTTTTTGGTGACCTGGTGGTCTAGGGTTAAGGTGTCAGACTTCTATGCTGGCGGCCGGGGTTCAATCCTCGGTCCCGGCAAAGATTTATCTGATTACCAAACCCTTCCTTCACCTCTGACAAGACATCTTGTGAATGTGGGAATGCCAGGTCTCCACTGTGGTTCGGATTCCACGTTAAACTGTAGGTCCTTCATTTCATCTCACAATCACCCTACCATTACACATTAGCGTAAGTGCGTATAACCCGAACGGGTAGTAAGACGCGGTGCTAATAATAATATGTTTGTTTTGTCCTTTTAACGTATTACATTTAAATATGTTTTTGTCTTTTTACCCTGTGGTATCTCCCCAACTCATTTTAATAGGCTATTTTAGATACACTCCTACAAAGTGACTCAGATGAACTATTTCTAATATTGAGATATATTTTAACGTTTGCATACAAATGTTAGTATTTGTATGTTATTTTAATTTATTGTTTTTATCTGCTGATCTCTGCAGATGATGTAGAGGAGAGTAGGGTATTATGGAATACCATTTACATTTTTTGTATGTAATTTACTGTTTCTTAGTAAAAACTCCCCAAAGCAGGATGAACACATCCTGTAATTAACTATAGTTAATTTTAACATGTGTAAAAAACTATTATTAATTTTCTTGTTTATAAAAAATAAAAATAATAAAAATATAACAAACGGAGGGTAATATGAAAAAGTCGGGTAGTAAGGAATACGAGGTTTATACAATGAAAAAGCCATCTAAAGTACAGGAAACCTATTTATTTCTAATTTGAAAAACCAAAACTTTAATATAATGAGTACTTCATGGAAATAGACAGAAATCGCACACGTAATCTGCCTTTTCTGCCCCTGTACAGTCAAGATGAGCCCACAAAGAGCAGCTTAAACACTGAATCCAAATCTCCCCTTTGGAATCTTCGGAGAATTTTCCATCACAGAAGATGCACTCAGTGTCTTTGTTGTCCGGTTCTTTTCCTGGTGGCATGTAGTCCATTACAGATGACACATCAGAATGGAAAGATTCATCGTTGCTGGAGTCATCTCTAGTTGGATTAGTCGCCTTAGGGCTGGCTTTAGAAGAGAGGTTGAAGTTTAATTTTTTTAACAGGGGGTCTTTGAGCTTTTGTTCTCTTTTGTATTTTCAAAACTTTGAGTTCCTTCTTCGTCTGTTGTTCTTCCAATCCGGTCTCTAATTCTTTTTTATATGGAGAGCATGTTATTATAGAGGAGGAACCAGCTTTTCTGCCTCTACTTGATTTATGTTTTTTTGGAGGTGGGGGTGAAATCTGAATTGGAAGGACAAGATTGGTCGACTTTGGCTTTACAGGAACAATCACATCAGGAGTTTTGGATGAACACGGTTGAGGTGAATCATAAAGGGTTGATGGACTTGGATGGGGGCAGGTGTTGGTTCAATAGGTCTTGTTTCAGGCCTTGGAACTGTGAGTGTTGAAGCAATGAAATCCTCACTGCTAAAAACATTTCTATTGACAGGATAAATGCCAGTCGCTTTGAAACCATTAACTGCAATGTCCCCACGTTGTACTTTAAGGTATGCCCTGCCAAATAGCTCCATCATATCAAAAACACTCAAGGGCCTTGAACTGTGCCGTAAAAAGGATCTCATTCCTCACTATAATGAGATTTTAATGGACCCATGAAGGTTTTGTCCAAGGGTTGGATTTTATGTGAAGAGTGGGGAGGCAGACATATGATCGTAACATGATTTTCTCTAGCTAAGTTGATAACGTCAATGTTATTCTTGTGGGTTGCATGTCCATCATGGAAAAGCAGGACAGGTGAATCAGCTGAGGGTTTAGCAACATCAATGAAATGTCTAAACCATTTGGTGAAGATGTTTGTTTGTATCCAACCACTTGGGTGACAAGAGGCTATGGTTCCTGGCGGGGCACCTCTAAGCAGCTGTTCATTCATGTTTTTACGTGGAAATATGACTAATGGTGGTATGAAGTCACCTCCAGCACTCATACAAGGAACTATGGTAACAATGGAACCTCTTTCAGCTGATGTAAGGGACCCGATTTGTCTCTTCCCTTTCAGACCTATTACACGAGGGATTTTACTTTGAACTACAGACAAACCGGTTTCATCTACATTAAATACCCTGTTAGGAGGATAGTTGTGCTTTTTGAAAACAACGTCGATCAGGTCAAAAAACTTATCAAATTCGTCTTTATTAAACCCCCTGGCTCTGGCAAAGGGTGTACCCATCGGTTTACGAACTGAAAGTTTTGGATTCCTTTTCAAGAAAGCATAGAACCAATCTTTGCCTGCGGCTTCATCCTTAAATGGATGGGGAATGTTATTGCGAACTGCAAGTTGGTAGGCAAAGATTGCATACTTCCCTTTTGGTTAGTCCATAGAACATTGCCTCCATCTCAACTAAGTACTTCTGTAACCATCTTCTATTTCTTTCGAAAACACTGGCATACGGCCTAGAGTAGTCGAGGCGGCTACCTTGGCACTTTTCTCATTACTGTTGGCAAGCCGGAAGAGAGAAGCTCTGGGAACTTGGAACTCCTTAGACGCCTTGAGGTACCCCATCTTCTTCTCCCGAACAGCTTCTATAGCCAAAGTCATCTGGTTCGGACACCAACGTTTTCGCTTCTTTCCCTCATCTTTCTTCTTCTTAGGCATATCTGAAAAAAAATTCAGACGATTTAAAACCCTTATAGTTAACAAAAGGGAGGGGTAAACTTAAAACGAACAAAACATACAAGAAAACTAATGGCTTGCAGGTTTAGTCTGTAGGCAACTGTTTAAATGGCAATAAAATAATTTTATATTTACACCTCAGTGGGCTTACAATTAATTTATAACAGACTAAACTTTGTTTTTTTAATTTAGCCTGACGTTAATTTTGATTTTTTTCATAAATATTGTTTAGAATATAAAGTAACAAAATTAAAAGATAATCTACTTTTCAACCTTTTTCAATATTGTTTATGTCGGGTATTATGGAATACCTAGCATTCCATAATACCCGACACGCCATCTTTGACAGATAGCCTAAAAACTGATGAACAAATACTGTCACTGAAAAACCAATCTCATAACAATAAACTACAACTATTTAGGTGTACATTATGCTTAGTCTTAAAGCTTAAGTCACATTGTAGTAGTTAGTACAAATATTTGAAGGCTTACCTGCAAAAATTCTTGTGAAGCACAAAACAAAATTCGTTCCGTAGCGAAGAGTTAAACAGCAACAGGCGGTCAACTCTCACAGTAGAGCATCATGGGAGTCTTTTGAAGTAGTTCATGCTATTTCCGAGAGATAGTAGCACTAAACAGAACTAAAACCTGAGTATTCCGTATTTCCCGACTATTCCATAATACCCTACTCTCCTCTATGAACTATTTCATTCTCCTATTGAGATTTTACTATGTTGTTAATGTTATTTATGGCCCTAATTACCTCTGTGTATCTACGAACCTATAAAACTTAAGAATAATAATAATAATAATTTTAGAAATAAAACACTTCTTCATTATACTATGCTAGAGTCGCACACACTAATATTATTCTAAATCACAAAGAAAATGACACGCAAATAAAATAAAAGACACAACGTGAATGAGAGTATACTTACAACTGATACGCTTTGTTTGTCAGTCACACAGTCAGTTGTTAATGACAAGGGAGGAGGAAAGGTGACAAGAGGGGCGCGGTCACGTTCGGTTGCGCTACCACACCGCCCGTAGCAGCGAATAGCTTACTCGGGGAGGATGGATAGTAAGAAACATACAACTTTAATACCTGTAGCCTGGATTCTTTTTCCCGATCCATCCTTCAATTGAGTGTCCTCATGAAAAAAATTATATCAAATAGGAGAGGTAAAAATAACCTTTTTTAACCCCTGGGGGGTAGTAATATACAGTACTTGTACCTTACCCATGCTAACATTTGAAACTCTAATAAAGTAATAAGATAAATCATTGAGGTGTATGTTATTACCAGGAATTTTTTCAGAAGGCTGGTTTTAGTTTTATCTTGTGATATTGAATTAACTTAAATTGGCCTTAAAAGTCTTGATGCGTGTTTATTATACATAGAAAAATAATAATTTAAGGCTCAATTACACAGGGCGAGATTACTAGCTACTCGTGCGCGAGTAAGCTTGTTCCAACAAGATCGGCGAATGTCGAATACACTCAGTCACCCAATATGAGAAATTAAAAGTATGACCTCATTTTTTACACCGAGATAATATTCAACCTACGTATTCATGTTGGTAAATAATAAACTTGAAATTTCTTCTAGTGTACTTGTAACTTAAATGTTATTAAATACAGCAAGCGTAAACGCGATTTATACTATATACTATATGCAGTAAGTATATCACCATCTCGAAAATCAACCTAAAATTATTTTAAAAAGAGTATTCTTAATTTTTATCATTAATTTAGATTCAGTATTAAATCACAAAATAACAGCTGTCTTAAAGATATGAATACAATTTGATTTAATTGAGAATAAAATTGGCTATCAATATATATTTACTTATATTAATTGTTTTTTATTTATTAATTTATACGTTGACAAAATACCACATTTGGTAAAATGGCTGTATTCTAAAATATGTATATCAATATTACTCGTTTATGTATTTACCCATAGTTGTCTTCATCTTGAGTTGATGTGGTTTTCATTAATGAAGAGGCGTTTTTTTTTATGTGACTTCGGAAATATTTACACATGATTATATTTATTTCATAATGTCATTAAAAAGAATATTAATTATATTTGTATATTATGTTTATAAACTTAAAGATATTTGCTTACTACATTATTATTAGTGCTTTACCTTGCTTATAGCACATTATGTAATTCGTAAAGTCATTATAGAACATAATACAATAAAGCGCCGAAAGTGATATTAAATACTTGAGTACGTAAAATGCTTTTTTCCCTCTCTCACTACAAAGCTTCTTTAAAATCGGAGCGTTTTTAGTTGAATCCCAAGAAACGGTGAAATGTAGGTCACTTTTAAAGCTTCTCTCTCTATAAACTGAAATTGCGTTTCAAGAGTCTGATGGAGCGAAGGTAAGTGGGTACGGAGGGTTTACTTCCAGGAAACATTTAAATGAGAAAAGGAACGTTACCGTAACGTCAGATGAAGTGAGACCTGTCCGAAACAGTTAAGATAGCCCCCAATCCTTTCCCCCCTCGACCCGCCGTTAAGGGATGAAGGGACGGTGCACGGGAAGGAATTAGTTGAAATCCTATCCGTGAATCCTCTTGTTTGGCATCCTTTATTCGTGTCTCCACTGGCTGGCGAGAAGGAAGAAGAAGACTGAACATTCTAGTGATACATCACGTGAGATGCAAAACACACCCTCCCCCTCCGTCATCCCTGAGAGGGTTAACCTGAGAGAAGGCTCCGTGTTATATTCCCCGTCAACCCCTATCACGGGGCGGTTTTGAAATAGTCTCCAGGGGGAGGGTTTATATATGTGGGACATGTCCCGTGGAGTCGGCGCTGAAGGGATTCCATTCGCTGCCATAAATCTAGTGGCGACCGTGGAAATCCCTTGTACACCACGGAATAACCACCTTTCCGTCTTCCGTACTCTATTCCTACTGTCACGGAGAGGGGAGAAAAAGATGTCTCACTAGTCACGTCTTGTTTCTAGTAACAGTATTGTACTGTGAAGTTGCTTTTACATTAAGAAATAGAATATATCTTCAGACTTTAACATGCCTGGGTCAGTATTATATATATCTAAAGACGCGTTCGATATAGGTACAACCGTACCAATTGGGAATTGGAGGGAGGGTGAATATATTCTTTTAAATGCTGGCCTCTTACCACATGTACAGGTTATACTTATATATTATAATTACTTCAATGGGGTATGATGGAAGCATTTTAGAAGTAATCTACCCTCATTTGCGTCAAAGGAGATAGGAGAACCATAACACGAGAATGACTCATTAGACCATACGGCCACATAAGTAGGTAGGAAATATTTAATAGCTTCTGTTCCAGCTCTAACTATGCCCTTGGAAACAAATGTTGTGTTGTTTGTTTAGGGTATGATGAGCGACACAAATAACCCTTCTTTTATAACCAAACTACAACCCGTATGTGGTAGAAAATTGAAATACTTACTTAGGGTCTATATGTAGCGGGACAACACCAAATAGAAGAGTTTGAAACATTTAAATCTTAAAACAAGGGTCAATTATTAGGGTAAGTAGTGGAAGTGGGGGGATTTAAAGTTTCAAAACGTGTAGAAAATAACCTCTTTTGGTGGTGGGTATAGAATTAATATATTTTCATATGGTTATAAAAACCACCACAGATAGGCTAGTCAGAAAATACTCGTTCGTTGCTCAAAATGTATCTATATTAGAAAAAAAAAGTTTTGTGGTAGGAAATCTAAATAGGCTATGGCAGGTAATTGCTAGGATCAATATTTTGTACATTAGTCATCTTTTTTTTTATGATTACTTTCAGGCGAAGAACCACCTTTTTATTTACATGCCTCTATGACATTATTTTTAGTCAGCCCTATTTTTAACGTTTAATAGCATAATTTTTTTAAAAAGATTAATATTTCATAATAATTCAAGATTTGGTTACTTTTCTTCTAGTTAATTTTATATTCTATAGAAAACAAATCTAACTACAGATTTCCCGTGCAAAGAACGGGCACAGCAGCTAGTATTTTAATGTAGAAATAAGTGTGTAGTTACATAAGTTATAAGTAACTTATTTAACATGCAATAGGTACGTCATGTATGAGATTTTATACAGTAATTATTAGTACATAATATATACAAACATACCTTATCACACCGTTTCCTTGCGAGGTAGGCAAAAAACTGGGCATATAGCTCTAAAAATAACTCCATCCTCACTAACTTTCTCCCCTTGCATAATTCCTTCGCTTCAATATAAATCCATACACCGCATAATACGTGCTCTTTTATGGCCATTGTTTTACAATTAAAATGGTGGTGTCTGAATAAACTAAAAGATTACTTCAGATTGAATACTGTAACATTTTTGAGGGTTTTATGGTATTTCATGGCTTATGAAATAAAAAGTCTTTATTTGAGAGTAAATTATAAATATTGCTTTTAATTTCTTAAAGAGGAACATAACTCAATTTAAAACTAGGTTTAAGACTATAAAATAATAGTTTGTTAATTTCTATATATTAAAAAAAATCCCCTCAGCTTGTCCTTATCCACTATTGTGAAATTTGTTCAGCATTTTCTTGACAGACCATCTTTTACATCTTTTAATCAAGATTAGGGATGAATTTATGCCGAGGCGCATATATCTTTTATGTGTTTCACTCCTTGTTATTCCATGGTTATACCACCCTGTGCATTTTGAGGTCTTGTTTGAGGATGTCATTTGTTTAGTCGTGTTGTAAGAGACGCGGCCAGTGAATGTTGTGGAAGCTGGAAGAAAAGATCGCTGCAGAAGAAAGACTGGGCAAAAAGGGCTTTCTCTCACTTTTTTTTTGTCCCATTTCTCTTTATTTCTCTCTCGTTTACTTGCGTGTTGTGTGTGAGTTATAAAGATTGCCTCTGATGTGAGCGCAGGTTAAATATGAGGCTACGTGGCTACATTCGTAAATGTCAACCAAAGCCTTCCAAGGGAGGGGTTTTCTCCACGTGCTGGGTATGGAAATTGGACCGAGTTGGTTATTCTGCCACAATCACGACATGAGGCTTATTTTTAAATGAAAGAGTACTTTAATTTTTTTTTCTTTTCAAAAAATAGGTGAAAAAATGATGATTGAATAGAAATGCTTATTGATCACAATTTACAATTCAAAGTTAATTTGCTGATTGAACAATACTCGATTAACTCTATGAAAAAATACATATTTATGCCTCTTTACACATTTGTGTCTTTGTGAAACAGTTTTAAATCACGTTACCACTTATTTTTCTTATCAACTCACAACGTTTTTACTAGTTTGTGTGTTTTTGTGCGTGTTTGTGTGCGTGTGTGTGAGTGTGGGAGAGAGAAAATATTGAGTTAAGATTTCATTCAACCTTAAATCCAATTTTATCCGTTTGAAACTTTCACAAGAACTCTTGTTCAGTATGAGTGAATTAGGTTTAGTTATTCTCTAAATCTTTACCTAGTATAATTTAAACCATCAAACCAAATGTAATTTTATAAATAGAATTTGTTAAACACAAGTTTTGGATGTATAATTAGTTGAATATTAAAAAAAAAAAGTTTTACCATTACATAGCTATTACTAGTTCTGTGTTGCTTATGACTAAAAATTGCGAACTGTGCCTTTATTTTTTAATTTTTTTTAATAGAACTAAAAATCAAGAAAAGAACTTGAAAATACATATTATTTTAAACTTATTAAATTCATATAAAAAAAGCCAACATAATGTATTTAATTTGATTTCGCATACTACAGTTATCAAACTTATTATAAAAATGTAATCTTTAAGTATCTCTTAAAAGAATTGACTTATAAATATTTCATAATTATTAATTTGATCAAAATATTTATCACATCAATATTGATAATATAAAACCATTCCTGCTGGTCATACTTAAAAAAAAAGGCAGTGTTTGCACTAACTGTATTAGAAAAGACTTGTATAGAAAACTTACATACACAAATTAAAACAGTTTATTATAAAATCATAAGTTAAACCAGAAGAAACTTGAGCTTACACGTACAATAAAGTGAAAGTTTTTAGTTCATTGACATGTTAAAATCTTGGGCCTCTACAGAAAAGGCCTTGATAGGTAATAGCAGCGTCATATATTTAGATTTCATCCATAGCTTTACAAGTTAAACAATTCAGGAGTGTGTGGATACATAGGCAGCAATTCTATTTATAAAGTTTGCTTTAAGAACCTTATCTTTAGTAGCACTACATTTGTAGAAATATTTTTATAACGTGAGAAACGTTCGACGTCAAACGATAATAGTGTATTGGTGAAATCACTACACTGTATGACTGGCTTGTCAAGTGTGGATTCGCTTCCATTGAGAATATCGCTGGTTTTACACAATTTTGAAAAAAAATCATCGTTTCTTTGCAATATTAGAATACATTTTG
>JBCFYV010005664.1:0-14385 GCA_039000515.1 Timema cristinae | reverse complement strand
TTTAACCCCCCAGGTCACCTTACACCTAGCCACGGGTCCCCTTACCCCTAGCCCAGGGTCACCTTACACTAGACCCCCGGGTCCCCTTTACACCTAGCCCACCGAGTCACCTTCCCCTAGCCCCCGGGGTCCCTTCCCCTAGACCACCGGGTCACCTTACACTGACCCCGGGTCCCCTTACCCAGACCACCAGGCCCTTTAAACCCCTGACCAGGGTCCCTTACCCTAGAACCCGGTCACCTTCCCTAGCCACGGGTCACTTCCCCCTGGACCACAGGTCACCTTCCCCTAGACCACCAGGTCCCCTTACACCTAGCCCAGGTCACCTTACACTAGACCACGGGTCACCTTACCCCTAACCCCCGGGTCACCATACACCTAGACCCCTGGTCCCCTTTTACACCTAGACCACCGAGTCACCTTACACCTAGACCACCGGGTCCCTTAACCTATCCACCGGGTCACCTTACACCTAGACCACGGTCACCTTACCCCATGACCACCTGGTCACCTTACACCCTAGACCACCGGTCACCTTACACTAGACCACCGGGTCACCTTACACCTATACCACCGGGTCACCTTACACCTAGACCACCGGGTCACCTTACACCTAGACCACCAGGTCACCTTACACCTAGACCACCAGGTCACCTTACACCTAGACCACCAGGTCACCTTACACCTAGACCACCAGGTCACCTTACACCTAGACCACCGGGTCACCTTACACCTAGACCACCGGGTCACCTTACACCTAGACCACCGGGTCACCTTACACCTAGACCACCGGGTCACCTTACACCTAGACCACCGGGTCACCTTACACCTAGACCACCAGGTCACCTTATGTCCTAAAATAAAACTACCAGCTTATCTATATCTCTGGTGAGCTCCACATCAATATATACTATCTTAGAGAGAGGAGAGTGTCTGTGGAGAGAGGAGACGTTTATCACTTGTTTGTGTGTTTGCAGGGTTTCAGAGGTTCCAGGGGCAGGAGAGGACTGGAAGGAATACCTGGACCAAAGGTATACTTTTACAGAATATAAAAACAATAGAGGTGGAACCTTAGCTCGCTGAACCTTAAGGAGATTCGAGTATATATATATGTGTGTACACACACACATACATACATATATATATGTACACACATATACATATATATGAGACAAACAAATCCGCCATTTAACGAATCCGAGTCTCAAATCCGAACCTTTTTAAACTCGAATCCGGTTTTAAAAAAAATTAAGAACATAAGAGGAAATATAAATAAAATATTAACTAAATGTTAATATTTTATTTATAATCCATTCATTATAACAGTCATTACATTCAGTTGAGTGTTAAATTACCGGTCTGGGGTCTGGTTGTTGAGTTGGCAACGTGTGGTTTTTCAGGGGACACCGGCCAGCCGGGCCCACCAGGGTTCCAAGGAGAGAACGGCCCACAGGGTTCAGAGGGTCCCAGAGGCTTCGCGGGACCTCAAGGACCCCCGGGCAGCAGTGGCAAGGACGGGGTTCAGGGACCCCCAGGAGAGAGAGGACCACCGGTAAGAACTTAACCTGATACATCTCGTCTCAGGTAGATTAACATGTACTTTCTAAACACAGAGCTGGTAACTTACAAACTAGCTTAACCCTTCAGTAAGAACCCGTCTACAGTGTGCGCCCAACACCAATGACAGGACTAAGCTATCAACCGAAATGTTAATCATTTTGGCCTCACCCGGGGCTCTAATCTGGACCATCTAGATCTTAATTAGCTCCCAAACACCCCCTCCTTTTAACTTGATAACACTGTGATAACCTGGTACGGGGTAGCAAACAACTGTACCAGTGGCCACGCAGTGTAAGACGTCAGGATTGCAGTAGACTGTATTGCTAGTGATAGTTAACTTAAGGTTCGAATCCTTGTCAGATGCATTGGAGGTTGTTTACCAAATGTGATTTATTTTCATTGGTCTCGCCATACTGATGCGGTTGCAGCTCCTCTAGATACGTCCTCCTCTTCATAATACTTAGATTAACCTGCATACAATCCAGGTGTTGAGTGTTTAACATTGGTCTCACCACTCTCGGACACGGCAGTTCTCATGATAATATTTTCTCTTTCTGTGTTCAGGGTGAGCCGGGCCCGTTGGGACCAGCGGGAGCCCCTGGCGTGGTGGGGCCCCCGGGCCCCACAGGAGAACCAGGCCCTGTTGGTGAGCCGGGCCCCCCGGGCCATCCTGGACTGCCCGGGGAGAGTGGGCATCCCGGGGACTCGGGCAAGGAGGGTCAAGCGGGCCCCCTGGGCCCCAGGGCAAGTCAGGCCCTCCAGGGGGACCGGGATTACCCGGCTTCCCAGGGGAAAGGGGGATGTCAGGACTTCCGGTGAGTTGGATCTGAAGTACCTTCTTGAGTCATTTAACGTTAGAATACTATTTTGAAAAAACTACCAAAAAATAGTTTATTTTATTTTCACGACCACACGCCCTCAGCACCCATTCATTACTGACTCTGTCCAGACGAGCGTTTCCACAAACATTTCTTATATATCTCATTCCAAGTGCATTCACCTTGCTCTTGTGTTTCTTCTGACAAAATCATGCATCACATAAACAATGTTGGCGTTACCACACTTTTTACTGCCATCTTTGCCTCTTCCGACACACTTCATTCCTTGCACAATCTGAATACATCCAACTACTCTCCGAGATGCATTGACCCGTCTGTCAATTTAACCATCTATCCTTTCATTTTTTAAAAGAAAATTCTGCTCAGATACACAAAATCATTCACCTGTTTTAATAGTTTTCTATTTATACTAATTTTCTGATACATCCTTATCAAAAACAATCACCCTAGTTAAATTGGAAACCTTTAAACAAAGATCTATTCTGCCTGTTGGCACATTCAAACAATTTAATGCATTCCTCAAGTCATTTTCTTTCTCAGCCATTAATATGTCATAATCTAATATAACACCACTTTCACATTCACATTGTCCAATTGTTAACTAACCACGTCCTCACAAGTGTCCCTCATACACTTATCTATGAATACATTAAATAACTATGGGGACATAACACAACCTTACAGCCTGGTCAATGTTAAACCATTCGCTCAAAGCTCCAAACACCCTAACGCATGATTTACTTCCATCATACACCGCCTTGATTGCATTTACTATCCGTGCATCCACATCATACTCTCACAACATTCCATAACATTCACCGCCTTAATTGCATTTACTACCCGTGCATCCTTATCATACTCTCTCAGAACATTCCATAACATACACCGCCTTAATTGCATTTACTATCCATGCATCCACATCATACTCTCACAACATTCCATTACATTCACCGCCTTAATTGCATTTACTACCCGTGCATCCACATCATACTCTCAGAACATTCCATAACATTCACCGCCTTAATTGCATTTACTAACCATGCATCCACATCATACTCTCAGAACATTCCATAACATTCACCGCCTTAATTGCATTTACTAACCATGCATCCACATCATACTCTCAGAACATTCCATTACATTCACCGCCTTAATTGCATTTACTAACCATGCATCCACATCATACTCTCAGAACATTCCATAACATTCACCGCCTTAATTGCATTTACTAACCGTGCATCCACATCATACTCTCACAACATTCCATAACATTCACCGCCTTAATTGCATTTACTATCCGTGCATCCACATCATACTCTCACAACATTCCATTACATTCACCGCCTTAATTGCATTTACTACCCGTGCATCCACATCATACTCTCAGAACATTCCATAACATTCACCGCCTTAATTGCATTTACTACCCGTGCATCCACATCATACTCTCAGAACATTCCATAACATTCACCCGATTGTGCACTTTCTCCAGAACAACGAATGCACAATTAACTTTCTTCCTTACGGCCATACATTTATATATATATAATTTATTTAAGGTATTTAACGTGCACTTTCTAAACCGACTGATTACATCAGCACACGACTTATTAATTAACTTGTATATAAAAGTCACAACATCCAGCCCCTAGCCATTAATCCATCACTGTGAATGGGTAACCCCACATTTCACTGATGACAAATTTTTCTGCCACGCTAGGAATCAAACCCGGGACCTTTAGCTCAATAGAGAGACTGAGCTGAGGTGTCGGACCTTTCTCGACCACTTGTTGCAATGCAAATATCCGGCCCATGCAACCTCTACCTGGCATGAAACCAAATCTTGTCTTGATATAAACTCATCTGAAGATAATCAAGGAACGAAGGCAATGTCTTGTTACAAGACACGTCCCGTGTGAAGAACGGGTAGTTACTAACTAGCTAGTAATACATCACTCATAGCCAAATGATACTGAGGTATCGATAGTCGGGGTTGGAAGTACTGAAAGGAAACTATCGATACTATTATACTGTGGATAGTTTTGTACCCCGCCCAACAACCAGGTCTTCACCAAGAGGTGTGTTTGTTGTTTTGCAGGGTATGCCGGGACTAAAGGGCGAGATGGGCCCTATAGGCCCTCCAGGGGCCAACGGAGACAAGGGCCAGCAAGGAGAGTCCGGTAAGGAGGGGCCCCCGGGTCCGGAGGAAGACAAGGCCCCCAGGGACCTCCAGGCTCGTCCGGCTCTAAAGGAGAAAGGGTGAGTCTTATCAACTTTTGACGAACAGGAGGAGAATATGGCCGCTTGATGATTCTCTTATGTGCACTCTTAGTGCGGGCTAAGGGCTATTTGCTCCTGGGACCTACACATTGAGAGTGAACTCAAACTTACTCTTGCCGCAAGAGCCTCTCTCCACCCACTCAAGGATATATATATATATATATATATATATATATATATATATATATTATATATATATATATATATCCACTCTAAGCCACTATCCCACTGCCTCACCGACGATCTCACCATGATCCCACCAAGACCCCACCATGAACTCACTATGACCCCACCAAGACCCCACCCCGATCTCACCAAAACCCCACCACGATCTCACCATGATCCCACCAAGACCCCACCATGAACTCACTATGACCCCACACAAGACCCCACCACGATCTCACCATGAACCCACCATGATCCCACCACAAGCTCACCAAGAACTCACCAGTGTCCGATTGTGTTTCAGGCGAGTCAGGCCTGGCTGGGCCCACTGGAAGGGATGGTCTACCAGGTCAGAGGGGCCTTCCGGGCCCCCCAGGGCCCATGGGCTCTCCAGGAGAGGATGGGGATAAGGGGGACTCCGGACCCCCAGGGGAGAAGGGGTTCAAGGGGTCCCGAGGAGAAACGGTGAGCTACGTGTAGCTTTACAAGCATGGTTCTAACACGAGATACGACTTACAAACTAGCTCACGCCATGTAGAACAATGTTTTATGGGCTTGAAGAGTTTCAAAAATACTGAATCGACATATTTCCTAAATTGGGACACCCCTGTATCAGTAGTACGGCCAGAGCCCATAGGTCTGTATAGAACAGGTACAATGGGGCCTTAGGCCTTTCTCCCAGACTGTGGCATGTAGTTGAAAGAGATATTTCTTGGAACAGGGCCCACCAGGCCCCCGGGCTCCAGGGATTGAGAGGAGAGCCAGGAACCGTAGGCCCAGCAGGAGAGAAGGGCCCCCCAGGAGACATTGGAAGGCAAGGACCTAAAGGAGAAGATGGTCCAACAGGTGTAGCAGGCCCCCCAGGGGCTACGGGTCCACAGGGCCTGCCAGGACCCCCAGGCATCAAGGGGGAGATCGGCGATGATGGAGCAAGAGGTAATTAATAGAACCCCATAAGTCCTCACCTGGTTGGTGTAAGAACACTACAAGTCCTCTCTGAGCCAGCACTTGGTTGGTGTAAGAACACTACAAGTCCTCTCTGAGCCAGCACTTGGTTGGTGTAAGAACACTACAAGTCCTCTCTGAGCCAGCACTTGGTTGGTGTAAGAACACTACAAGTCCCCTCTGAGATTAAGACCCAGAGTCCGTTACACTCGGATAACATAACACATTGTGCTTTGTCTCAAGACCCATTGTGACGTGTTTCAGGTCCAGAAGGCCCCGCTGGGCCCCCTGGAGAACCGGGCCCCCGCGGCACCAAGGGGGGAGAGGGAGGTCCAGGGCCTCTCGGGCCAGAGGGATTACAGGGACCTAAAGGAGAACCTGGCAACTCGGGCCCCCCTGGGCCCACGGGCATAGATGGAAAACACGTCAGTATCAAGTAGATTTTAACATAATATCTCTACCATTATATTTAAACTGGAAGACTTTGGTTCGAACCCGAATGTTCCTTAAAGCAATTATTATTTGTTTTATATATAAGATAGGATATAACCAGGGCATTGTTGGCTCTTCAGTCTTGGTATCTTGTTTTAGGTTAAGTTAGTGAAGTTATTAAAATAAAATATGTTTTATGTTGCCCAGGGAGAGAGAGGGTCCCCGGGCCCGAAAGGCGAGGAAGGCAAGGCAGGAATACAGGGGCCCCCGGGGCCCAGAGGCACGATAGGACCAGAAGGGCCTAAGGGTAACCCTGGCCCTCCAGGTTTCCCGGGGCCTACAGGAGAGCCGGGACTAGTGGGGCCCAAGGGAGAGTCAGGCAAGGATGGAGACGACGGACGTTCAGGTGATCCAGGCCCCCCTGGGAGGCAGGGCCCCCTGGCAAGATGGGACTCATAGGGCCACCGGGAAAAGTCGTGAGTATTGCAGTCATAAACGTATTAGGATGGATGAAATAAATAATATATAATTTTACGAGAAATGGCATTATTCTTTTTAGTTTTATGTTCTTGTATATAAACACTATTAATCGGTTGTAGCCCTAAACGTTTTTAAAAAAGTGCATATATATGAATTTTATTTTTGCTAGTGTTGGTACAGTAGAGTCCCGGAAACTCAACCTAATGTGGACTGAGATGGTGTCGAGTTATTGAAATGTCGAGTTTTACGAATGAACTTGCATAAGATGCATGTTTACTAAACAAGAATGAATCACAGTACAGTATCGAATGTTATAGGTACAGTTGTACTGTACTTTAGTACTGTACGGTACAGTAACAGTACAGTACGTACAGTACGATATATTACGTGTTAGTATAATGGTGTAATATACAGAAATGTAGTACAGAACTGTACATATAATATTGTATTCATTCGAATAACACGTTAGTGAATTGTAAAACTAACAAACACAGCACTTGTAAAAACACAACAGCACGAATGTTCCCCTCGAGTTACACAAAATGGGAGGTTATACAGTTAACGTGCGAGTGTCGAGTTACACGAAACATCGAGTTGTCGAGTTTCCGAGACTCTGCTTTTTGTTACATGTGATCATATTAATATGCTGTATATGTCATGTCCTGTCCATGTGTCCAAATGTCTATGTTGCTTGTCATCACGACCTATCCAAGTGTTCTCTATGTTCCCTGTCACCATGTCCTGAGTCCTGACCACGTATCCAAGTGTTCTCTATGTTCCTTGTCACCATGTCCTGACCACGTATCCAAGTGTTCTCTATGTTCCCTGTCACCATGTCCTGACCACGTATCCAAGTGTTCTCTATGTTCCCTGTCACCATGTCCTGACCACGTATCCAAGTGTTCTCTATGTTCCCTGTCACCATGTCCTGACCACGTATCCAAGTGTTCTCTATGTTCCTTGTCACCATGTCCTGACCACGTATCCAAGTGTTCTCTATGTACCCTGTCACCATGTCCTGACCACGTATCCAAGTGCTCTCTATGTTCCCTGTCACCATGTCCTGACCACGTATCCAAGTGTTCTCTATGTTCCCTGTCACCATGTCCTGACCACGTACCCAAGTGTTCTCTATGCTCCTTGCTATCATGTCCTGACCCCATGTTCAAGTCTCCTTGTCTGCGTAGGGACCAGAAGGCCCTGCGGGTCTACAAGGTAGTACGGGGACCCCTGGCGAGAAAGGAGATAAGGGACCTTTGGGACCTCCGGGCCCTCCTGGGCCTCTAGGTCCCCAAGGTGTCCCTGGACCAGAGGGTCCAAATGGACTCACTGGATCTCCGGGACCAGCGGTAAGCTAAATTTATTTAACGGTTTGTTAATTTTCTTAGTTCCTAAATAATTCAAATAATTTTAATTGCATATGAAACGATATACAGATGCATGCTGTAAATATTTATTTATTGATTATTAATCAAGCTAATGAAAACAAAACACATTAAAGTTATACTTTTTCTGAATTAATGTTTTGTCTCGGATTGGAAATGGTCGTTCCTTTCGAGAGATACGGGTACAAAACCTACACACGAACTTTCCATCTAGCGGGTCATTTCAAATCATCTTACGACAGCAGATGTAGCTGTCTGCTAGTGTCTCGCTTTGTGGGCCCATTACCTCTGATTGGTCTCCCGAGCTGATATTGTCGCGCAGAAAGAGGAAAGCTGTAGGTTATTTCAAGTTGTGACGAGCGGACAACGCGGACATCTTGTGATTGCCACGTGATTACTTTTCTGTGATGCTCTTGTTTTTTCAGTGAACACTACCCGCCTCGGTGGCGTAGTTGGCTAACGCGCTTGTCGTGTTGAGCCCGACTGCTGAGGACGGGGAGATCGAGGTTCGAATCTCGGTCGGGTGAACCGGGGGTGGTTTTTCCTAAATGGTTTTCAACTCTCCCTCCACGCAAATGCGGGTTCACTTCCTCTAATTAAACCTTCCCAATTCCTAATCCATTAGTGTAATTAGTACTTAAAGAGTATAACCCGAACGGGTAGTAAGACGCGGTGCTATTATTATTATTATTATTCAGTGAACATTATTGATCTAAGGATCCCTTATTCGAATCCAGGCTTGACCGAAAAATTTACCATCGGTAAAATTGGGGTTTCCCTTTTCACAATGATGAATTCACGGTCGGGGGACTGGGTGTTGCGTTTGATCTATAATTAAGATAGTGTGTGAGTTAGGAACTAGATTAATCAATAGTTTTCAGAAAAAAAAACACGTTAAACGCCTCACATAGTAACAATAATAATATCTTGTGAACACAGCCGCCATCTTTGAAAGACTTGCCCCTGTGTGTGTCCCCAGGGTGACGTGGGGCCCCCAGGCAAGGCCGGGGGAGAGGGTCAACCAGGGAAGATTGGAGAAGCAGGCCCCAGAGGCCCCAAGGGGGACCGTGGACGCAGGGGGCCTAAAGGCCACAGAGGAGACCTGGGCCTGGCGGGGCCCAAGGGTGACATGGGGAGAAAGAGAGCGGGGTATAAAGGGCCCGCAAGGCCCCGAGGGAAGCAAAGGGGACCTGGTGAGTACGCTGATATAAATTAGCTCTATAAAACAAACTCATCTCAATTTCTTTTAAACGAAGTTTTCAATGATTTAAAAAAAAAAGTATTTTATTAAAGTTTCTTATATTTTGGAATATCGGTAGAAATTTTACGAATGTCTAGAATTTCAGAGACACTCCTATTAGTCCATCCATCTTCCATTTATAGTCCTTCATGTCCTCAAATTATTGTTGGATGAAAACATTAAAATTGTTAAAATGAAAGTTTATGGGGTTTGGAACGCGAGTTTAAATAGCTATTTTTTGGCAGTTTTTATTTTTTTTAAAACCTTTTAGACACCGCGAATCAAATATTTCTTCAGTAAACACGATTAGTTTCAATTTCTATGCATGGTATCATCAACAGTTATTTAATATCTGTTGTAAACGTAGCGGAATATAAACAGGACTTTTTAAATGAAGGGAACATAATCGGTACGGATCACCACACGGACTTTCGATATATTTTATCTTAAAATGGATACATACAGACATACATATAAATTAGAGCTGTGTCTGACCCCAACTTCGGGAAAAAATATTTCTCGGGATATTTAGGGGGAAAATATATATTTAACAAAAGCTACAATTTAAGACCCGTCTATCAAAGTCACGTTTATATTTAATTTTTATAAAAAAATATTATTAATTTATTACATTTAAATTAACCTTATCATCCGTTAATGGATAGGTACCCGAAACTTTGGTCGCTTCTATTTTTCAACTACCTTACAAAACAAGAGGTGACCGGACACAAAGGCTCAGTTAAGAAACGTTTTTGTTATTCTTATGGACAAGACAGTGGCTCATTTTTATACATTCAGGTTAGTTGAATAACTTGACGTTTTATTGTGTAATTAGATATTAAAATTCACGCCACGGGTTTTTATTTAAGAACTTTTTGAGTCAATCTCCAAATCTACCTTTTTTAATTTATTTATATTAAAAATACTCAATTAAAAAAGTACACCAATATACTTTCTTTTAGTTTTAAACTACTTTGTAATAATCTGATAATAGTAAAAATAATTTTTATTCTACTTTTTACATGAAGATATTAAATTAATTTAATGCAAAAACTTGACAAAGTGGATGCTATGTGGACACTAGCGTGGATTTGCTCGCGTCATTATTGGTTAGAAGGTGGAGGATAGTGTGCTCGGGACCACACTATTGGTCCACTAAGCGTTCACTATACCGCCCTTGGTGTCGACTTCAACCGGCACGATATATATATATGTATATATATTTACGATCACAGTACTTCCATCCGAGGTGTCGAGAGAAAGTAAAAACCCTGGTCAAATGCCGCAACGCTCGTGACAGATATTCTAAAATGGTTGGTATCGCCATGTGTATAAAGATAATCGAAATGTATACATTGAAGCAATATTTTACTTATGGTGGCCCAAAAAAGTTTTCCTTTAATAAAACTTCAAAATAACTGCCCACCTTACCTCGCGTCTCCCCCCTTGGAACACCCCCACACGCCCCCACCTTAACTTGACGAGTCTATGATGTGCCATTTGATGTTGGGAGCAATGTGTTCCTAGGATTATTCCCAGGGCTACGCCCGGATAATCTCAAGGCTCTAACTAGCACTTTGTTCCAGGGACCCCTAGGGTCACAAGGTCAGAAGGGTAGCGATGGGCCACAGGGCTTGCCTGGTCTAGAGGGGCCCCCTGGACCCAAGGGTTCCGAAGGCGTGGCGGGGACGAAGGGCGAGCAGGGTCCGGCGGGGCCTCCCGGCCTCCTGGGCCCCCTGGTGAGACCCCCATGATCCCCCCGGAGCTGTTGTTCCAGAGGGACCCCCTCAGAGAGAGGAGGGCTGCGCCAGAGCCCCCCGGTGTTGACACCATGTGAGTCCCCCCAGTTGTCTGGAACCTAGTAAAAACAATTCCTGTGACGCCCTCCGGGCTATTTAGGATGTATTATAGAAACCAGTGGCGAGGCGTGACTTATTGCAAAAGGCTAGCAGATACTTGTACCGTGGAACACCCTCTTTCCCAAAATGTGTAAACATATGTTTATGTATGTATATATATTTTTTTTAACCAGTGTTTTATTTTGGTAAATGTAAAAACGCCCCAAACCGTCAACGATTTACTCAAATAAAAAATAGGTAAAGAGAGATAATTGTTTGTCAGTCCAAGAACTAAAGAAATAAAATACTAAACTAAAACTAAAAATTGAATAAGTAATTATTAGGAGTGGGGGTTAAATTTCCTCCATCCTGAACTCAAAGTGACGTGAAGAAGTGGAGAAATGACCTTATAACTACCCCTCTCCCTTACTCCCTAGACACAAAGTGACGTGAAGCAGTGGAGGAAATGGCCTTAGAACTACCCCTCTCCCTTACTCCCTAGACACAAAGTGACGTGAAGCAGTGGAGGAAATGACCTTATAACTATCCCTCTCCCACTATAGACACAAAGTGACGTGAAGCAGTAGAGGAAATGACCTTAGAACTACCCTCTCCCACCCTAGACACAAAGTGACGTGAAGCAGTGGAGGAAATGGCCTTAGAACTACCCTCTCACCCAGACACAAAGTGACGTGAAGCAGTGGAGTAAATGACCTTAGAACTACCCTCACCCTAGACACAAACTGACGTGAAGCAGTGGAGGAAATGGCCTTAGAACTATCCCTCTCCCACCCTAGACACAAAGTGACGTGAAGCAGTAGAGGAAATGACCTTATAACTACCCCTCTACCACCCTAGACACAAAGTGACGTGAAACAGTGGAGGAAATGGCTGCTGTGCTCGATGGCACAGCCACACTCCAGAGTGGTAACAGACCTCCTTCTGGCGCGTTTCAGTGGGCGTAGACATATGTCACACACGTGCAGTCCGTAGTTCCCAACAGTTTCGTATCCAGTTCATGGTACATTCCCAGTGTATGTCTTGACAGTTTCATTTTTAATAAAACTAACTTGCTCTTATCTTGGACTGTTAGCAGTGGTAGCACTGAATATTCGCACGCCTCGTCATTGTCACACGGTGCATCTTGGACTAGGAACCTGCACTTATAGTACGATTCTGGTATAACAACCTTTTGAAAACACAAACATTTCACTTTATTACTATTGTTATTTTATAGGTATTGATAATCTATCAAAAGCGACAGCCGCAGATCACATGACTTGACGTATGAATGTAGGTTCAACACCTGTTCAGATTACTGCGTGAAGACAATTCCAAACTTATCTGTTAAAAGCAATATTTTATGTATTATGTTCAAAAATATATATTTTTAGATTAAAAATACTGACCTTAAGGTGACTGACTGAGATATTGCCAATAAAATTGTTGCGTGTTGCTAACTGCAGTGAGCACAGAACTATGTTCTAATGACCTTGAACATAGATAGACTTGTAAACATTTGCGTGGAGAAAGAGTGGAAAACCATTTTATAAAAAACCACCCACAGTACACCCGACCGAGATTCGAACCTCGACCTCCACGACATAGACAGTCTAGTCTACTGCGAGAGTACCACCTTAGACCTTGCGGCCACCGAGGTAGGTTGTTTAGGAATCTCTGCTCGACTTAATCTCCCGTTTCCTTCAATCCTGTGTAGGGGCCTGGGTACCTCAGCTGTAGCACGTCTTATCTGATGTCCCCCGAGGGCCGAACCCCCGGAAGAGGACGAGGACCAACCAGAGAAGCCCAAGAAAGCCAAACACAAGAAGACCGACCCCAAGGAGGACCTCGGAGGGAAGTTCCTAGACATGTACAGCTCCATCTACACGATGAGACAGGACCTTGACAGGATGAGGAAGCCCGTGGGGACCAGAGAGAACCCCGTGAGGACCTGCAGGGACCTCTTCTACGGACACCCACAGTTCAAGGACGGCAAGTAGC
Source organism: Timema cristinae (assembly GCA_039000515.1). NCBI lineage: Eukaryota > Metazoa > Arthropoda > Insecta > Phasmatodea > Timematidae > Timema > Timema cristinae. Next base: position 1,220 of record JBCFYV010005664.1, on the reverse strand, counting down.
CCCTCAGTGCATGCGACCCTCTCACTCCTGGCGGCGATTGTAAACAGCAGTCTGTCTGCTCGGTCTGTAGCAGTCTGCTTGGTTTGTAGCAGTCTGTCTGCTCGGTCTGTAGCAGTCTGCTCGGTCCGCTCTTTACAAATATAAAAAATGTCCCTTCCTAACTAACTCGCACTGTAGTCTGTAAGTCGCGTGTTGAGATAGTCAGTTGTTTCAGAACGTGCTGGTCTTATCCTCGACATAAGAGAGAGAGCTCTAGGAGTAGTTGTACCAACTGTAGAAAGACATGGTAGTTGTCGTGTGTAGGTTGGTACTGGATCGACCCTAACCTCGGCATGGCAGATGACGCAGTGTACGTGTATTGTAACATGACCGGAAAATGGAGAGACGTTGTCTTCCCGACATCCACTCCAGTCAGATGCCCAACATCCCGTGGAGAAGGAGGGGTCAAGAAAAGATGGTACTCCAAACCTTTTTGGGGATTCAAAGGGGCAGTGGGTGCAGTGATCTGTAATACCGGCCCCAAGGACGATGTTTGTTAAATGACCGTGTTTAAAAAGGGTCAAGGATGATGTTTTTTGTTAAATGATGTGTTACCGGCCCAAAAGGGGTGCTTTTTTTTAAATGACCGTGTAATACCCGGCCCCAAGGCGATTGTTTGTTGTTGTTGCCGGTAATACCCCGGGCCAAGGGATTTTTTGTTTTTTGTTGTTTCCGTGTAATCCGCCCAAGGGCGTATTTTTGTTATTGGACCATGTAAAACCGCTAAAGGGCGATATTGTTTGTTGTTTTGCCCCGGAAACCGGCCAAAAGGCGATATTGTTTGTTATTGGACCCTGTAATACCGGCCTAAGGACGATACTTTTTTTTTATTTTGAGTGTAATACCGGGGCCTAAGGACGTACTTTTTTTGTTATTTTGGGCCCTGGGAATACCGGCCTAAGGACGATACTTGTTTGTTATTGACGTGTAATACCCGGGCCCAAGGACATTTGTTTTTTGTTGGGGCCGTGTAATACGGGCCCAAGACAACTTGTTTTTTTAGTTTGACCTGTAAATAGGGCCAAAGGGGGTATTTGTGTATTAGTTTGTGACCTGTAATACCCCTAAGGACGAACTTTTTTGTTAGTTGTGCCTGTAATACGGCCCAAGGGCGATCTTGTTTGTTAAATTGTGACCGTGTAAATACCGGCCTAAGGACGATACTTGGTTTTTTTTTTAAG
>JBCFYV010005663.1:0-14554 GCA_039000515.1 Timema cristinae | reverse complement strand
GTTAACCCTCAGGTTGAAGAGCTTAGTGCTGACGAGCTATAAGAGCTTGCCTAAAATCCATTTCTTCAACCTAACACCGAAGAGGATTAGACTACACACACATTTACGATGATCATGATATCTGTTGTATTACATCTCATTGAAGAAAGAAGACTTCAGATGCTGCACGATGAAGATCCTGAAATAGACTGAAGAGCAAATGTGCAGAGGAATATCCTAGAGAGACTTCTGTGTTACCAAGAAAAGAATATATATATATATATACACATACACACACACACACAAAAGGAGAAGCATACCAATGCAGCCAAAACTCTATACTTTCTTTCAAAAAGGGATCGCCACGGTAACATACGAGGGTAGAAAAGCATGAGAGCCAAGCCAATCCCGTACGCATCCCAAAAGTGAATGTCATCTTCCTGTCCTCTAACTACTAAGGCCAAATAATAATATGGTAAATTAGGAATAAATCTTGCTACAGTATTTTAGTTAGGTTCACTTGGTGTGTATTAAAATGTTTCTTATTTACTATACCAACTGTGTATCTTGAATTTTAATATATGATGATCAGTTTCAAAGTTATGATAACATTTGTAGGTTTAAGAGTATTTGGAACTTAACCATAAGACTTATTGATTCATATGGGAAAACATAGCTTTTATCATATTATTTTATATAGCATGACATTTTTAAGGAACAAAGTACAATGTTTTAGCATAAATTAATAGGTTATAAGAATTAGGGCTTATGTTTTGAATTCTTTTTTTCATTGCTATGATTAAATCACATGTCTATAAAAATACGAACACTAGTGTTTTACAGAAAATGTAGAGGAAAATTAATAAGAAAGTTATACAATTAGTCTACTTTACTTACTGAAGCCATGATGACAGAAGAAAGAGAAATATTCTCCACGGTAGCTCGTAATTCATCAACACTGGCACTTATTGGAGCAGAACCATTACTCAAAGGCTTGATTTCAACATGAATCTTACGTTCACGTTCATCATCTACAAAATTAATTATTTGCATATGAATGTCCTAAAAACTAAAAATACATTTCTTGAGTAAATTAAATCAGCTTATTAGTAAATTAATATTATTATTACTAGCACCGCGTCTTACTACCCGTTCGGGTTATACACACTTAAGCTAATGTGTAATGGTAGGTTGATTGTTAGATGAAATGAAGGACCTACAGTTTAACGTGGAATCCGAACCACGGTGGAGGCCTGGCATTCCCCACATTCACAAGATGTCTTGTCAGAGGTGAAGGTAGGGTTTGGAAATCAGATAAATCTGTGCCGGGACCGAGGATTGAACCCCAGCCGCCAGCATAGAAGTTTGACACCTTACCCCTAGACCACCAGGTCACCTTATTAGTAAAAAAAAAGAGAAAGAAAAGATGATTGTGAGGAAATGTGTTGTGGAGTGATTGGCTACACTGTGAAGGACAGCGGGTGTGGAAAAAGTTAGTCAGTCAAGAAAGTGAACTCCATGAGTTTTAGTTACAGAGTGTAAAACTAAAACCATGGCGATTTATCACGTTTGTATTATGTGCAAGGTAGCTTCCGCGATTGTCTAGAATAAAACAGTGGCGACGAGGAGTGAAAAGAATCCGCGTACATTTTGTTTTTCACCTGGATATTTTCCTGTCGAACGAAATTCTCCTTAATGGCAGATAGGGAGGAAGGGGCTTCTGTTCGTGTTACTGAATCAATTCCCAAGTTTAATATTGAACCTTTTGATCCATCTAAGTCCAACTGGAAAGTTTACTTAAAAAGATTAAAAAATAAGCTTATGATTTACAATGCACAGGAAGATAAGCAGACTTTATATTTATTAGACGCCATTGGCGAACATGCGTATGAAAGGTTATGTGATCTGTGTGAGCCAACTGAACCAGAGTCTAAAACATTGGAACAACTTGCAAATATTTTGACTAAATTTTTTCACCCAGAACCGAATGCACTGGCAGAAAGGGTTAAGTTTCAAAAGAGGGTGGAAAATGAAGGGGAATTACCAGCTGATTTTGCAGCTGAATTAAAAAAACTTAAGCGTTATTGTAAATTTCAAAATGATTGGTTTGATGACGCCTTTTCTACTCAATTTGTGCACGGATTGCATTCTCAAGATCTGAATTTGAAACTAATGGAGTCTCCCACAGTTATTTTTGGGTCTGCTGTTGAATATGCTAGTTCTTACTCTAGTTTACGTCTTTCGGTCCCACAAGATGTTATTTGTACCACAAATGTCAATGTAGTTCAAAAGAAAGTTCAGCAACAAAGATTATATAAATCCAGTAAAGTACGTTGCATACATTGTAACTTTACAAATCACGATTCTGGTAATTGTTGGCATCGAAACTCTTCTTGCCATATTTGCGGGGTCAAAGGCCATATAAGTCCTGCATGTGAGAAAAAGGCTACCAGTAACACAAGAAGTACTTATCCAGATAAGAAATTGAGTTACTCTAAAATAAATAGGGCTTTATACCAGGTATGCTCCAAGGATCAAACATCTGATGGAGAAAGTATCAATTTAAATGAAACTTCTGGCGTGTTTTCTGATATTTTTCATATAAAAAATTCAGTAAAGCCTAATAATATCATAGTACAGCTAAGAGTAGATGGGGTGGATGGGGTTGATACCGGGGTACATGTAACATTAATCAATGAAGCGATCTTTAGGAGCAAGTTTCCAAATAAAGAAATTTTACCCACTACAGTAAAATTGCGTACCTATACCAGCGCACACATACCATTGTTGGGTAAAGCTAATGTCCTAGTTAATGGAAACAAATTGGATTTATACTTAGCAGGGGGGGATTTTGCCACCATAGTAGGTCTTGAGTGGTTATGAACCCTTAAGTTAAATTTGATAGAACTTTTAGGAACTGTAAACGTGATCGATACACCTTCAAGAACTCCCAACAAAAATGAAAATCTACAGGATATCTTAGTAAAATTTGAGAATGTTTTAAGAAAAGGAGTAGGTAAAGTCATAGGAGTGGTGGCTGGCTCAGATCATACTTAAACGTTGGGGAAAAAAAAATGTTGAGGGGAAAGTAGGGTTGGTGAAGGGGGCGCGGAGGGGGGGGGGGGGGTAGGGTGAGGAAAGAGAAATGAGATAAAAATAGGAGGGAGGAGGCTATACAGTGATGGTAGGACTGTATTTAAAAAAAAAAGTAAAAAAAAGTTTTGTTTTTATATTGAGTTGATGGATGATTTGAAGCTTTGTTTTACAGGATTCTTTACAATATTTTTTTACGGGGAAGGGGGCTAGTATCTACTAATTTTAGTGTAGAGATAGAATTATATATTTATTTGACCATTTTTTAGGTTAGGTAATAGAAATAAAAGAATGTTTATATTTATCTTCAGATGAAAATATCTATATATTTGATGTAATTTGCTGGTTGCTAGTGATTGTTTAAAGTTTTGGTATTTGTATTTTTTATTTGTGAACTTGTTTTGTCTATGGTTTGTTTAGACCAATTTCATGATGTCTGTATAGAACTCAACACGAAGGTTGGTTGGATCCTCAGCTGTTTCACTGTTCATTGTAAAGCCTCGACAGCAATGAAGAGGCATACTACGGAAGTAAGGAGTCAGGTAGTATCCCGTTGCTTTCCTCACTGATCCAGAAGGTACTGTTAACCATCAGTCTGCCAAACCCACCGAAATGCATGTATCAAATGACCTTACATGACACATTCAATTCATTCATCACAAGGACTGGCTATGTATATTAAATGCTATTACTCACATCATTTATACCTCTGCCACTTTTATATTTGTCAGAGATTGGGCCAGATCAATGAAAATAAAACTTGCTATAGCCCTTACCAGACAATATAGTAGATTGTAAATACTATCTTTTATCTTTTACGATCTTTTAAAATGTCATAACAATAATTTTTATGCTGAAATTCACATTTTTCCTAGGGAAAAAAAAATTTTTTTTAGCACCCTCCACGTTAAGATTATATGCTTATGTACTAATTGCATGAATGAAATGAGAGGAAGTCTACTACCATTTGCATGGAAGTAGATTGGAAAAACATTTAAAAAACCCATCCTCAGTACACCCAACCGGGATTCAAACCTCACTCTCACCATTTTCAGAAAGCCAATCTATTGTGAGTGTGAGGACTTGGACAATGTGGGTAACAAAGTGGGTTTTACCATAATGAAGGTATTTATGCAAAACATAAAAATTAATTTGAGTGGTACAAACTATGGAATATTATTTTACCTTTTTAGAAATATAGTGTAGTATGATAAAGTATAACAATGTATTATACAATTAATAAATATTTACTTTTTAAGAAATATAATGCAAAGTAAGATAAAAAAAAGGTATGGTGTATGGTGTGATAAAAAGGCTAAAAGTGTAAAATAGGATAAAAATGATTAGTCAATATTAGTTAAGGTGTAATAGGTTTAGTGTCCTTTAAATGACAAGAGATGTGGTTTATAGGATTGTTTGTTAAGAACGTTGTTAGCCCTCAAATAATCATCACACATCAAATCAAATTCAATTAAAGTTGAAAAATTATAACAATTAATGTCTACTGGTCTTCACCCACTACTTTTTTTTTTATTATTGAAACACCCTTGTGCTTGACGTAATTGGACTTATTTGCCTAGGAGTCATTTCAGGGAGAGAACCGTGTTGCTGGTTCCTGTGAAGCTTATCTTATAACAAATGCATTTTGCATTGTTTTACTGACATATATTGGCATGTTTTAACGTTTGGTCTTCATTGTACTGTCAAAGAATTTACATTCTTACCTCCAATACTTGTCCCAGATTGTCGGCTTAACTTGAGTTATTTTTATTTATTTAGCTGCTGGTGAGATTGATAGCACAATAAATATAGTAGGATTCCGGAAGGACTTCTTAGAAATTCCAAACACATTTTTTGTGGTCATTATTGAAAATATTTTGCCAAAATGTAAGTATTATTTTATATGCGAGTCTAAAGAACCAGTTTATTCATAATTAACTAAAAATTAGTTTTTAGGAAATCAAAGTTATTAATGTATAGGTGTGGCATAGGTAAAATTAAATTTTAAATGTACCCTTCGACCTTCACTTTCCCTGAAAGGTAGCAGGGTTACCTTTTATATGTGGCATAATTTATAAGATAGGGCTGTAGTGTAGTCCGTCAAAGTAAGAATGCTACCTTTCAGAGTAGACAGGGTGTACATAAATTTGCATCCTTAAAAATAAGTGTTTCATGATTGATGAATGTGAATGTTGACCAATTATGATTTACTTTAGTATATTTTTTACTTCAGTATTATTTTCCATTTATCATTATGTCCATAGATAGAGGGCATGGATACCATAATTCATCATCCCCCATTCACATAAAGAATTATAAGATGCAGGGTTTAGGAAAAAGTGTGCAAAAATCAACTTCTTTTAGTGTGCTTAGATCTGCAACCTGGCCATGTCAGTTTTCCCCCCGCCACAGATAAAAAAAATTCCAGCTTCCATGATTATATTGCTATATTGTTATATTAAATTAAGTCTGGCCTTTCCCCATCATATTAAGACAATAGGTATGTTGCAGAGGGTAAGGGTGAGCAACCTTTTTAACATTGTTGCTTACGTGGCTTTTCTTCCGGTAGAACAAACATTTCAGAATTAAAAGGTTTGGTAAAAGATATGTAGAGCCCATTAGCAGATTTTAGAACTTGAGCAAGTATTGTTAGTTAAGTATTTCTACTCAAGGTTAGTAAATTATTAGGAGAGTTACACAAGTTATACCATATACTACCTAAATTATGTCTTTAAACATTTTTAATTACTTCAAGTTTTTTGTTAAAAATTCTCATTATCATCTACTGTTGTGAGACATCATCAGGAGCTTCCACAAGCAAGATTATTTCCTTTTCCTCTCAAACAAATAATTCAATGTACAACCAAAGAAATACTATACATTCTAATCACACTATTATTGAAAGTCTGGATCAGAAATTCTTTTTTACACTTGTAATATGTTCATCCACGAGTATAAATAGAGTAATTTTTATACAAATGTGCTACACTCAATAGCACCTTATAGATGGGAGGGTATATAGAATTTTTCTTTTTAAATTGTCCTCAGAGTTAACATGTAAATTTTTTTAAATTAAAAGCCACAAACCTATTATGAGTGGATCTTGTTTGGAAACATTTTGAAATTAGACTCCTCTACAAGATATAAGGAGTTGCTCTGCCCCAGAAATTTTAGAAATTTAGATATTCCTAGAAACAATCCTTGCCTGTAATTTTCTTTTAAAATTAAATATTTCCAAGATATATATATGAAATGGTCTTCCTTGACCTAGAAAAAGGAACTGTTTTTGATCATGCGACATGATATATAAATATATTAAAATTGTTTCAGTAAATGTTGTGGCCCTCAAAAATTGTCTTCCTACCTGAATCTGAGTGTACACATTCACACTGTCAGTTTAATAACCTGACAAAATATTTTGGTGGCTGTGTTAGTGATAAAATACCAAGTGGTGTGAATATTTCTGAAATGTTTTTTAAACTCTCAAAAGATGGAACATTTCAATTACTTTTCCTGGGTTTTTATCGACAAACAAAATTCAAGAATAATTACTGGTTTTCTCGATCAATGGCCATCTTGTCTAAGCCCGTTATACTAGCCATGTAGGGACTATAAAAATTTTATTCACACTTGTAGGTTAAGGGTAGGATGAAGAAGATATCATTTAGAGGAAGTGTAGCCCCATTTGAGTTAAGGAGATGTGGGAAAAAATATAGGTAAAACCACCCAATGTACATCCTGCTGGAATTTGATTCTGTACCCTTCCAAACACTACGTTTAATTTGCAAGCCCACCGAATTTGGTCAATACTTGATATTTTGTATTAAAATCAATGCATATTTAAAACATTTAATGACATATTTTCCCAGATATTAATGTGCAATAGTGAAATACTCGCAGCGGTATCTATGAGGGTAATCCAGAAAGTAAGGTTACAACATTTATTTAGGGTCGAAAAATGCTTATATTTAATTGAAATTTACAGGATACTTCACCAATATATTAAACTATTTTTCAGCGTAAACGCCGTCGAAATCAATGTATTTCTGTAGTCAGGGCACCAGCTTTTGTATGCCAGTGTCATAGACCTCCGCTGCCAACTCTTTCAGCCATTTCTTCACAGCTTACTTCCCCTCCCGATTGTTTCCCACCCAAAAACTCCTTTAGTTTAGTGAAAAGGTGATAGTCCGAAGGCGCCAAGCTGGGTAAATGGGGAGGGGGGGGGGGTAACAATATCCCATCCAAACGATGTCAGCAGCTCCTGTGAAACTCGCGTGGTGTGGGGCCTGGCGTTGTCCTGCAGGAGGCTGACTCCCTGGGTCAGAATTCCCCTTCTGAGTTGTTTTTAGGGTATTGCAGTAAGCTTCTACATTAATGGTAGTCCCTTTGGGCATAAAATCCACCAAAAGGACCCCCTTACGGTCCCAAAAAAGGACGCCATGACTGTTCCGGCTGAATGGGTCGTCTTGAAATTTTGTTGACTGGGGAAGATGAATGACGCCACTGAAGTGATTGTCTTTTGGACTCTGGGGTGTAGTGACACACCCACGTCTTATACCTCGTCGTGATAAAGAGTCCAGAAATGCTTCTCCATCCTGTACAAAACGATCCAAAAATTCACGGCGGTCATGCGATTTGTGAGCATTCTGGGCACCATCTCATCTCGCACACAACTTCTTGTAACCAAGTTTTTCCAACACAATATCACCAAGGAAACTTCAAGAAATATCAGGAAATTTTTCATGAAGGTTGTCAAGCGTCACACGGTGGTCATTTCGCACTTGTTCTATTTTTTGCACAAGTTTTTTTCAGAAATCACTGATGGTCTCCCACTCTTTGCCTCATCGTGAGTACGGCCTTCTCTGAACAACCTAACCCACTTAGTGGCATGTTGCTGACTCATCACATCACTAACATAAACTTCCACGAGCTAGCAATGGATATTCGCGGTAGCATTGTTCTGCAAAGTCAAAGAACGGATGACCGTGCGGATCTCGCACGGACAGGAGGTGGCGGGAGCGCGCGTCGACCTCTCCATCGGAAGAATGTACTGTGACTGAAAAAAATGGCTAACAAACACGCGGGACCTAACAAACTGACCGTTAGGCTCCCCACTACACGACAGGTGCGCCAAATTTGAAACAAAACATTTCCCCCGGTCTCAGGAGCCCTTGTAACCTTACTTTCTGGATGACCCTCATATATTTAATTATGAAAATAAAAATACCCACAATATAGTTATTTAAGGTATACAACCCAACAAGTAGTGAGATGCAGTGCTAAAAAAAAAGTAGTTAAGTGATAAAAGTAAAGCAGAGTTTGTAAAAGTTTTAAGTTGTTGTTTTTTTAATTTAAAATTATCCAAACACTACTATTAAACTATTCTTTTTTGTGTATGTATATTACTCCAGGCTTGATAGTAGTATAAGAATGTTGCGGACAAATGGGCCAGTGAGATATGTCTCGTTGGCCATATTTTCTGCACTATGCCTTAGAACAAGTGGCCACCAAAATGGGTTATATTTAAATTATCTCTTTTTTTAAGTTTTCCTTTAAATCAGTATAACAAGCCTACTATACTTAACAAAATAAAAATGACCCACATAAAAAGGTCTTTTTCATGATATTATTACTGCATTGTTATTATCTGTGTAGTATTTAAAAGAACCAATTGATCGGGATCAGTGATTGACCTAATCTGCAATAAACAATCAGTATCAACATTATCGATAAAATGCAATAAATGATTGGCAATATAGCTGAGGCCCATGCCTGATTAAAATGTAATATATTGGTTGACAAAAGTTAGTTGATTTTGATAGATCATTTAAAGGATGGATGATATATTAAGGTTATAAAGAAACCAATAGTTGAATATCTGAATCATTTATAAGAACTGTTTATTATAGCTGGGCATCAGCAGAATTGGGAAGATTCTGGGGAGGGTGATGAAAATCCTTGATTCAACTGATAGTTGGTAGCTAAGCATAACCTTGCCCCTCTATTGCAAGAGTCGTGTTCCAAGATTGACCAAGAGAACCAGAAGAATGAATGTAAGAGAGAGACTTAACGACAAAATGTTGAAAAATTAATTGCAGACATGAATAACTTGGTGACTGGTAGCAAGTAAAACTGGTAGCTTTAAGTTATATGAGAGTCTATATTTCAAGACCAGTTGAATCTGCGTAGGATACAAAGTAGTGATAGGTTATTTATGTACAGTGATAGGCATATTGTAGTTGAGTGGTTGGGACTAGCCAATCTACTAATATCCCAGGACACTTGAAGACATAGTAGGACACTCATGGCTAAAGTGTAAAGTCTATAAAGTGTAGAATCTTCCTTTCAGTATTAGTGTAACTTTCATTCCTTCACTTATTAAACTCCTAGTACTGTCCAAAATACATGTGTAACCGTATTCTTTAGTTCATATAAGCCCTATCTTGATGGAATTGGGTCTAAAGGCCCCTAGGGTTACACCCCATGTACACAAGGGAAGGGAGTCTTGTATATTACATTTTAGAAACATTTTATTTAAACTCTTTGTTAGAATTTCTGTATCTTTTGTCTTGTTTATCAAATGCCTTTTTTTAATGAGTGTTCCACATCCTGACTTTTAACGTTTTATTACATTGTTAAAAATCACCCCTTTGATCAATGCCTTTCTGTGTACTCTTTTTAGCAGCATATTACAATCAAATATTTGGAAATTTTCCCTCTCAAATTATGCAGCACAGAAATATTTAGGAGCATTAAATCATTATGTAGCAAAGCTTGGGGTTGTGAGGGCGTATATTCATAAGCAATGTTAAATCATGGTTCCTACAGTATTTGTAAAAAAATTCTCCCTGACTTTTCCCTGACTATTTTCCCAAGTTCCCTGACCAATTTCTCATAACATTTCTACTATAACTTTACGTTACTATACATGTGAAAATATTAATTTAAATACATTTATTTCGGCCCCCTCCTCCCCTACAGCCGACTTTGCCTCACCTCTCATGGAAGAATATGAAAGCAGACATCTTACCAATCAGTTCAGGGAAAATGATGGAAAACTAATTAAATATGTCTAACCCTATCAACAAGTTGTAAAAAACTTGATTCACTCTGGTATCATGTGCAAAAATACGTACTAAATAGCAGGCCACTAAGAACATACTAAAAAGTTTGGTATCATTACAGTCTTATTTTACCTAAACTGTACATATCCTGAACTGAATAGCTCCCAACAGGAGGAACTGTGTCGGCTTTCAAATTATTCATGTCTCAAGTCAATTTTCTTTTTATTAAAATTATCAAAAGTCATACAATAAGATACTATGCTATATTTAATAAAGTGAAGCTTGTTTCTTCTTCAGTTCTTGCAACTCCACTTCTATTGCTTCTCATTTCTCTTCAGTTGCAATCATTAATTTTTTTCTTTTTCCTTCTAAATCTTTGACTTGAGATACAAATATTTATTTTCAAGAAAATCAGCAATTATTAATTGTATGAAAATATAATTCTATTATAGTAAAATAATCTTATACTGAAAGAGTTTTCAGCATATTTTATTAAATATTTATTTCTATTCTCCTTTACTAAAATTAGGAGATATTTAATTTTCCATAAAGACAAGAGAAGGTGTTGGACAAACCATTATGAGCTTTTTGTTGTGTAATCCTAAAGCACGTTTAGGGAGATAAGCTTCATTTTCAGATTTTATTTTATTATAAACTGATTTAAAACTGATTTGTTAAGTTAACTCTCAATGCACATTAGTATAAAATAATACTAATAATGTACGTCTTACTACTCGTTCGGGTTATACGCTTAAGTATTAATTATGCTAATGGGTTAGGACCTAAGAAGGTTGGATATAGAGGACGTGAACCCGTATTTGCGTGGAGGGAGAGTGGAAAGACATTTAGGGAACCCAGTTCAACCAAGCGAGATTCAAACCTCCTTGGCAGTCTAGCTCAACACTTGGTATAAATTATTATTATTATTAGCACCGCGTCTTACTACCTGTTCAGGTTATACGCACTTACGCTAATGTGTAATGGTAAGGTGATTGTGAGATGAAATGAAGGACCTAAAGTTTAACGTGGAATCCGAACCACGGTGGAGGCCTGGCATTCCCCACATTCACAAGATGTCTTGTCAGAGGTGTTGGTATAAATTAATGTTTATTATAATCATTCCAGTGTTTAAAATAAGGGAGTGTTGCCAATACCAAATATAAACATAAGAAACTCTTTTCATTGTATTTTCTATGCATTTAACTTTTTTTTAGTTTATAAAATAGCATTTCACTTATATTTTTTTATTTGTATTAATTTGACAACAACATGTAAAAATAAATGCAACCTTTACAACATAAGTATTTAATTATAATTACTGATATATTATGTGTGCCATGTCTTACTTCCCATTACAGCTATCTGCAAAATTGACTTGAATTGAAATGAGGAAGGTAAAATGTTTGGGAAAGGAGAATTATATGCATAGTAAGAAAAAAAAACTCAGTACACCCGATCAGGATTCAAAATTTGATATCGCAATTATTTGCAGTCCAGTCTAACGAAAAAGTGAATCCTAAAGAATTGTGACCGCAGAAGCTAGTCACAAAATATTTAATAATTCATTTACAAATGCATATTCAACAAAGTAATTCAGAGATTACATGCAAACTTAGCCTTTTTTCCTATTTTCCATTATATATCTTTAAAAAAAAAATCTAAGGGCACATACAGATTATTTTATCATCGTATTTTACTAACTTTTCAGGTAATACACATATAATGATTACTACTCTAATGATGTAGGAATGAGGAAGAAAGTATTTTATAAGTAATATACCAACATTTGTGCAGAAGGAGAATGGAAAACCATTTAAGGAACACCACCCTCAGTAAATTCGACTGGGATTATAACAACAATCTCCCTGTCATCAGCAGGCCAGTCTAACAAGATAGAGCTAATTAGACCAATTGGCCAGTGAAGTGTGTATGCTGCATATCTTTGAACAAGTAATTTGGGCTCTTTAAATTTTAGGAAAAAGACGAAATTATCATTTTTAATCAAACCTCTTGGAATAACTACTTCAAACCCCTTCTCCCTCCATATCCCAAACTTGAGCTGAGGTGATAATATTTGGATTTTTTTAAATCAGATCAAAAATTACTCTTCGCCCCGAAAATGGTGCAGACCCCTATCCTAGGGGATGATTATCTGTGTATCAAGTTTGGTCAGACGCTGTATCTAGATTAATCATAATATTATAGCACACATGTATACAAATGTAATTATGAATTAGTATATAAGCATAGTGAATATGAAAGAACATTCTTATTTAGCAAACTAAAACAAATGGTTGGAAACCCTATTGAGGGTGGCCATTGGAAGTGTTATGATTTTTTTTTTAAATTTATATCCAGCATATATGAATATATTTCATGAACTAAACTCTGTAGTAATTTAAATCAAGTATATATGAATATATTTATGAACTACAGTTTGTAGTCATAACAAAAAAATCATTCTAGTCCTTTTTAATTTGTAATTATATTTTTTGATGTAATCATACAGATCAATTCATGTTACAACATACACCCTAGGTGAGTTAAGAAATCAACTAAACATATGTATGTAACCCAGACAAAGTGGTTGAGGGGGTTCAAACCTCCCCTTCCAAACAAAGTGATTTGTAAGGTAATTTTGTAATCCTAATCAATCTCTGTTTGAAGCTTATCTTGTGGAGATTTATATGCCCTTCCAACTACAGCACAATTGTCTTAAAATGCTCTAAATTTCTTTGAGAGGGTTCATTGTTAAAAAAAAAAAAATCTTCACATTCATGGTTGGGGTTCTTATTACCCCCCACCCCTCTTCCTTTTTCATTAAATTTACTTTTTTGTTGGGCATGGGCAATAAATTAAAGTGCAATAGTATTAAAAGGGTTTGGAACGGAATTTCATATTATTGTCACTACCTGTTCGGGTTCTATGCATATGAACCAATTATATTCACATATCAGGGATGAGAAGGATTGAAATAAGAAGTGTACAAGCATTCACATGGAGACCAAGAGGAAAAAAATATAGGTAAAAATACTGTTTATACACCTGGCTGGGATTTAAATCTTGATCTCCCTTTCACCAGAAATTAAGTCTAATATGAGAGTGATGCCTTAAACCACACAACCATCAAAGCAGGTAGCCTCATATTAACTTGAAAACTAAATACAGATTAGTGAGGAAAGACGTCAACACTCTCCTTTTCAGTTTTCATTTGGAACATAAATGGAAACTGCGACAGTCAACACTACATTTAATGTGAAAAGGCGTAATATTTTTCCAGTATCTGAATAAAAATGATAGTATATTGCAATATTTTCAGCATCAAAATTAAAATCAAGAGCCACAACTCCATAAACAGGAACTTTTTTATGCTTTGACACAAGGGTTATTCACGACTTAACCTAAGCATGAAGCATAGTTGGACCAATGTACTCACATTAGCTCTAAGAGAGATAAAGATAGACACCAACAGGGAAAGTCCCATGTAAAAAGTCCCCCAAGTGCATGTGGCTGAAATTTAAACCTCAACTTTCGCATCAATGGCAACCAATTGCAATACAAGTATAACATCTTAGACCACATGAACATGATTTTGGGTGATAGTTTAGTCATTGAAAACCAAAGGTGGACAATGGTAGGCTTGAACATTACATTGATCAAAGTTCTGGTGATTGATCTGCTTAAAAGATAGCCCTTGTATGGACAAAGGTCAAACTTCACTACTAGTTTGCTTTAATATAGCCTTTAACTGTAAAACTTGATTTTAATTTATTTTAGATAACACAATATGCTATACTACTTCAACTACTTCAAAAAGATAGCCTTAATACCCCAAAAATATAAACATTAAGTAGTATTAAGTTACCACACAAAACTATACTATTTATAAAATATATTATAAATAAATAATAAATAAATAAGTAAATATAAAATAATTATAAAATTAAAAAAAAAAAATGTTTTATGACAATATTCTTACTCTACAATAATAGTCTTACCGGAATCTGTGTCAGAGCTTGAATAGAAACTAGCTTTGTCATTTTCCCAATTCTCAACTTTTGGACGAATACAGTAACCTTCCTCATCCACTTCAGGTGTAGGTGTGTCAGATTTTCCTCTCTCTTCTTTGTCATCACTGCCACCAAAGAATAAAAAACTGGTCATAATTTAAACTTAAATTAATTTGGCAAGAAAAATATTTCAGAATATATATTATTTTATCCTTTAGTGCTATACACTTGCACTATTGTAATTAATAAAGATAACACAACTGAGTTGGTAAAGGAATATAATCAAAGACAAAGAATAAGGTTGTATTTTAAAATAATATTTCATAAATCACTTGAAGATGGAAAATTATCAATAATAAAACCAAGTGCAGCTTAATTATGATGGCTTTGACACACCTCCTCCCAGGT
>JBCFYV010005662.1:0-14950 GCA_039000515.1 Timema cristinae | reverse complement strand
AAAAACTTCGCTCAGCGAGGGGTTTAAACCTTTCCAGACTACCTCAGTTTACATACATACATACATACATACATACATACATACATACATGCATACATACCTAATAAAGGCATTCCCTTACGGGGTAGGCAAGAAACTGTGAATATAGCACAAATAAAACTTAATTAATTCATCTTCACTAACTTTCTCCACACTTCCCATATCCTTACATGCTTCCTTCGCTTCAACAACATACATACACCAAGTCATACATGCTCTTTTATTCTTAAAACTCTCAATGTTTCTTTTTCACATATTTCATCTACCCCTTCCTTTTGCTCCATTTTACTCTACCTTCATATATTAGTTTCATCACTTGATCCACTCTATCCTCTCAACATGTCCAAACCACTGTAAGACATTATTTCACATTGACTTATTGGATTCCCTTTCAAACCACACTCCCTTAGCACCCATTTATTACTGACTGTGTCCATACGTGTTTTTCCACATACATTTCTTAGATATCTCATTCCAACCGCATTCCCTTGCTCTTATGTTTCTCCTGACAAACCCACACTTCAATCCGGAGAACGCTGGTGTTAACACACTTTTATATCCCGCCATCTTTGACTCTCTTGATACTACTTCATTGTTTGCAACAGTCACATACATCCAACTACTCTCCGAGATACATTCACCCTTCTGTCGCTTTTACCATCCATCCTCCATTTTTACAGAACATTCTGCCCAGATAAATCATTCACTTGTTCTAACAGATTTCTATTTATACTAAGTTGACAATCATTTCCTGATCCGTCCTTATAAAAAACCAATAATTTAGTTTTGAATACATTTACATGAAGATCCATTCTGTATGTCACCACACTCAAATGATTTAATGCATTCTTCAAGTCACTTTCTTTCTCAGCCATTAATAAGAAATCATCTGCATATAACAGCATTCTCACATTCACATTGTCCCCTTGTACAACAACCACGTTTTCACAACCCACAGTTTAAACCCGAGAATCCATTACTAACAACAACAACAAAATCTTTAATTATATGCTGATTTATTTTGATTAAAGTTTTAGTTAGTCTTAAGATAATTTTTACTATCAATATTTCAGCAAGCTATCTTCTATTCGAGCATCAGTTTGGCAACACTGAAAGTTTGTTATTTTTCAAATACTTGAAGCATGTAGTCCCACGTCGCTTTGTGTTTTACGCAAAATATGATTATTTAAATAACAGGCCCTGTCATAATAACATGTCCCAGAATAAACAGGGCTGTATTGTTTGGTATTGTGTTTACCAGAAGATGCTCAGCAAACATCATTTGAAGATTTTACTGATGACGATGAGGCCGGGAATGGTGGAGTGTCCAGCCAATCAGAGGGCGAGTACGAGACTTGCGACTCTGGAGTCAGTGAACGAAGTTCTCTCAGTGATGAAGGGGAGAGGGGAAGACATACCAACAAGAGGAAGTGAGTACAAAAGTAAATTATATATTTAACATAAGCGACCCTTCAGGTGCATCACTGGTTTGTCTGATGACTAGGGGTGTGCAGAGAGATGTAGCTCTGACCCTTCAGGTGTGTCACTGGTTTGTCTGATGACTAGGGGTGTGCAGAGAGATGTAGCTCTGACCCTTCAGGTGTGTCACTGGTTTGTCTGATGACTTGGGGTGTGCAGAGAGATGTAGATCTGACCCTTCAGGTGTGTCACTGGTTTTCCTGATGACTAGGGATGTGCAGAGAGATGTAGCTCTGACCCTTCAGGTGTGTCACGGGTTTGTCTGATGACTAGGGGTGTGCAGAGAGATGTAGCTCTGACCCTTCAGGTGTGTCACTGGTTTGTCTGATGACTAGGGGTGTGCATAGAGATGTAGCTCTGACCCTTTAGGTGTGTCACTGGTTTGTCTGATGACTAGGGGTGTGCATAGAGATGTAGCTCTGACCCTTCAGGTGTGTCACTGGTTTTCCTGATGACTAGGGGTGTGCAGAGAGATGTAGCTCTGACCCTTCAGGTGCATCACTGGTTTGTCTGATGACTAGGGGTGTGCAGAGAGATGTAGCTCTGACCCTTCAGGTGCATCACTGGTTTGTCTGATGACTTGGGGTGTGCAGAGAGATGTAGCTCTGACCCTTCAGGTGTGTCACTGGTTTGTCTGATTACAAGGGGTGTGCATAGAGATGTAGCTCTGACCCTTCAGGTGTGTCACTGGATTGTGTGATGACTAGGGGTGTGCAGAGAGATGTAGCTCTGACCCTTTAGGTGTGTCACTGGTTTGTCTGATGACTAGGGGTGTGCAGAGAGATGTAGCTCTGACCCTTCAGGTGTGTCACTGGTTTGTGTGATGACTAGGGGTGTGCAGAGAGATGTAGCTCTGACCCTTCAGGTGTGTCACTGGTTTGTCTGATTACAAGGGGTGTGCATAGAGATGTAGCTCTGACCCTTCAGGTGTGTCACTGGTTTTCCTTGCTATCCCTCTTACTGCGGCTTCGCGTGGAGTGGTTTTTTTCTCGTCGAAGTCCAGTTTCCGGGCGACGGTGGTTGTCAGTCGTCGATCCCGTGGGTCCAGTGGATGGGGGTAAGGAAGGGAGATGGGGGGGAAAACAGATAGGTCAGAGTCCCGGCAACACGAAGTCGCGGTGGGAGGTAAGGATCTGTCCCGGCAACACGGAGTCGCGGTGGGAGGCAGGGGAACAGTCCCGGCAACACCGAGTCGCGGTGGGAGGCAGGATAACCATCCCGGCAACACGGAGTCGCGGTGGGAGGTCGGGATAGTCGTGGGAGGATAGGGAGTGACGATGAAATGCTCTTTTCAAACGAATAAAGATGGTTTATTATGCTCTTTCATAATGGTGGTTCTCCAAGGTTGGGTCACCACTAAAAAAATAGCTCCAGAGATCACCGTGTTATATACCCCCCACCACTGCCCGGCCTTGACCAATGGGGAAAACGGGGGCTTCCTATTGGCGCGAGAAACCGTTAGAGACAGAGTCCATCACGCGAGCCAATAGAAGCGCTGGCGCAGTGAGCAGAGGTAAGAGCGTCACGGACGGCTCAGACAACATGGACTGTGGGCCGGACCGGCAGTAGGGAGGGAGGGTGAAGTGGCCGGTGCAAGTGCGAAGGAAAGAAGGCCGACTGAACAGTGAGGTACATCAATCCCCCACACTGGCTTGCGCACTTGCACACGGGTGACCTCTGGTCTACATAAATATTACATCAACAAATTGTTCACATATGCATTCTTAGGGCTAATTTAATACTAATTTTAACATTGATTAGATTTAATAGTTCTGATGGACACAGAGAGAAAAAAAAAAAGAAAGAAAACGTAAATATATGACAAACAATTAATAATAACGAAAATACACTACGGCCCTTTTTAGGGCCAAAACTATATGTAATAAGGCGGACCAGTGAAACAAATCAACACACAATCTGCCCTTTTTAGGGCCAATAAAATATGGCAAAAAAACGGCCCTTTTTTAGGGCCACCGATACGCAACAAAAATCTTAATTTTAACACAGATTGCTTTCAATAGTTCCTATTGACAAGGATAACGTAACAGCTGATATATGACAGATAAATAATAATAATTAAAAAAAAAGACATCGGCCCTTTTTAGGGCCAACAAATACAGTAAATAAGACGGCCCTTTCTAGGGCCAACAAGTTATCGCACATAATCAGCCCTTTTTAGGGTCACACTTTGACAGTGTTTACTGAGTGGGGTAATCACAGACGGTGTAGTTTTCGTCACGAACTGAGTTGTGGAACCACGCACCGTGATGTTCACGTCACTCATTGGGTTGTGTAACCCCGCACCATGATGTTTACGTCACGCACTGTGTTGGGGGAGACACGACCCATGATGTTCACGTCACGCACTGAGTTGGGGGGGAGTCCCGACCCATGATGTTCACGTCACGCACTGAGTTGGGGGGGAGTCCCGACCCATGATGTTCACGTCACGCACTGAGTTATGTATCCCACACTGGTTGGTGTGACCACGCATTGTGTCACGCACGGCCCTTGGGTAGCCGTGTGCCCGGCTCTTCGGCCTCACTCTGTCTTGGGAGGTCGGCGAGGTCGAAGTCTGGTACTCCATTCTGCACTACTTGATGGAGGAGGGTCCAGCTCCTTGGTGTCCCCAGAGTTAGTGGGCTCGGGGTCCACTGTTGGGGGTCGTTCTCGTAGCTGTTGCTTCCTGATAATCTCACTGGAGGGTGCGGGACGCAGCTGTTCCCTGTGTATTTTTTTGGATCGACCATTCGGGTAGGTAACCCAGTAGACCCCTCCTCTTCGTTGGCTCACCGGGTAGGGTCCTTCCCATTTGGGGGCAAAGCCGGCGTAGTAGGCCTCTGTTGCGTTAGAGAGGGGTTGGGTGCGGACCAGTACCAAATCACCGTTTTGAAAGGGTTGGGCGGCCCGTGCTGGAGGGTGGGTGTACCGTTGTTGGTAATTGGCTTGATTGACTCGTGCCTGTTCTTCTCTTTGGAGGGTTCCTTGGCTGGGGGGCTCGTTGTCTTCCTGCTCGCGTACTGGGGTTTCAAACCTCCACTCCCCGGGTCTGTATAGAGTTCGGCCAAGTAGTAGTTCACTCGGAGACATTCCGGTGGCCCCATTCTTGCGGCATCGTAGATTGAAGGCGATCATAGGCAGGAAGGTATCCCATTCTCGATGATTCTCCGAGATTTGGAGTCGGATTCCCTTCTTTAGTTCCTGGTTCCTTCTTTCCGTGGGGTTGGCTTGGGGGTGGTAGATTGGGGTTGTCCAGGCTTCGACATCCCACTTTTGACAGGCGTGCACCCAAGCTCGGCTAATGAACTGGGGACCATTGTCGGACAGGAGATGTTTTGGGTATCCCCATCGTGGGAAGAATTGTTGTTCCATCGTCTGGATTATCTGTCTGACCTCTGTTGACGCGAGTGGAAATACTTCTACCCACCTTGAGAAGAGATCCGTAATCACTAGGATGAACTTCTTTCCTCTGCGACTTCGGGGGTATGGCCCCATGAGGTCTAAGGCTACCACTTTCCAGGGGCGTTGTGGTTGACGGGGTCTTAGTGGCTCTGCCCCTTGATACCCCCCGGTCTTACGACAGGCACAGAGCATGCAGTTTCGAACGTAGTTGCTGACTTCCGTTCGGAGGCCCTTCCAGGTGTAGCCTCGCTGAATGGCTCGTGTCGTTTCGTCTTCTCCCGGGTGCCCTGCCTGAGGGTGGTCGTGGTATGTCCAAATGACCTGTTGCCTGATTTGAGCTGGAACGATGAGTTTCCATGGTCCTTCCCTTCCTTCGCGTCTCCAGATATTCTCTTCTTTAACATGGTGTTCATTCCAGAACCGAGCATCGGTTGTTTTGGTGGGGGGTTGCCTTAGGCTGTCCAGAGTCTTCCAATGGTTCACTAGAGTTTGGAGGTCTGCATCCTGTCTTTGTTCTGTCTTGACTAACTCATGTAGAGGTTCCTCTTGGGGTTGTAGGATTAGTATGGCCTCGGGTTCGGGTGGTGCTAACCCTGTGACCGATGGCGGAGTCATCCGGTCCCAGTCTTGCGTCTCTGAACTGGTGTTCTCGCTGTCGGGTTGGCGTGACAACGCGTCAGGTAGATCGTTCTGTTTTCCCGGGCAATGTTCTAGGGAAAATTGGAACTCTTGGAGCAAGAGTGCCCATCGCGTTAGCTTGGTCCGTTGGTCTTTCATCGTATTCAGCCAGGTGAGAGCTCAGTTATCCGTGCGAAGTATGAAGGGTTTGTCTTCCAGGTAATGTCTATACTTCTTGATGGCCCAGACAATAGCGAGGCACTCCTGCTCGTTGCTATGGTACCGTTGCTCGGTAGGGGTTAGCTTTGCGCTGGCATGACTGATGATTCGCTTGCCCATATCATCTTCTTGGTACATGACTGCCCCTAGTCCAATCCCGCTAGCGTCGGTTTGTAGGGTGAATGTTCGTGATGGATCTGGGCGGCTTAAGGGTGGTAGGTCTCGGAATGCTTCTTTAAGCCTTTGGAGAGCGGCTTCTGTCTTGGAGTTCCATATCCATCTGGATTTGGTTCTTAGAAGTTCGGTGAGAGGTGCTGTTACTTCCGACATCTGGGGCACGAATTCCCGTAGCCAGTTGCAGAGGCCCAGGAGTTGTCGGAGCTGTTTACGGTTTCTTGGTGGTGGGGCGTCCGTGATTGCCTTGATCGTCTGTGGTTGTGGGGCGTTTCCGTGGCTAGAAACGATATGGCCCAGGTACTCTAGCTCCGTCTTGCCGAACTGGCATTTGGCCAGATTGCAGGTCAGTTGATGGAGCTCAAATCTTTCTAAAACCTTGCTCAAGTGGGTGAGGTGCTCTCCCCATGTCTTTGAATAGATTATCACGTCGTCTAGGTAGGCGAAACAGAACTGGCCGGTGTACCCTGCTATCACTTCTTGGCTCATCAGTCGCTGGAAGGTACTTGGAGCTCCCTTTAACCCAAAAGGCATAACTGTAAATTGCAAGGTTTCTCCAGTAGGGGTGGTGAAAGCAGTCAGTGGTTTTGAATCGGGGTGTAGGGGAATCTGCCAGTAGCCTGATTTCATATCGAGGGTGGTAAATATTTCTGCGTCTCCCAGATCTCGAAGGGTGTCATGTACGTTGACGGCGGGTGGAGTGACATCGATAGTGGCGGTGTTCAGTTGTCGGAAATCAATGCAGAAACGGGGAGTTTTGTCCTTTTTATCCACAATTACAATGGGTGAATTATATTCCGAGTTTCCAGGTTCTATTATCCCCTGGGATTTCATCTCCTGAACCTGGTCTTCAATTAGCGCGCTCTTGGTGGGGGAGTAACGGTAAGGCCGTACCATAATCCGTTGATTATCTTTAAGTCTAATTTGATGATTGATGCTGCGTGTTCTTCGCAGTGGTCCTTGGGTGTTGAAAACTGCTCGGTGTTGGTCTAGTAGTCTGAGTAGTTGTCCTTGATACTCTATTGGGGCGTGTTGTCTGATTTGGTCTTGAGGAACCGGAGGGGGATTCTCATTGAGTCTTGCAATCCAGTACAAAGTATGACGCTCTTGGTTTCCA
Source organism: Timema cristinae (assembly GCA_039000515.1). Lineage (NCBI taxonomy): Eukaryota > Metazoa > Arthropoda > Insecta > Phasmatodea > Timematidae > Timema > Timema cristinae. The sequence goes on along the minus strand of JBCFYV010005662.1, from coordinate 7,902 downwards.
AATAGCACTCGGCTGTTCTCGTAGTCCAGGATTACTTTCTGTTCTGTGAACCATGGTTGTCCCAAAATCAGTGGTTCTCGTAGCTCATCAGATACCAGGAACGTGACGTTGAGTTGTAGCCTTTGCATGGTTATGGGTAAGGTGATCTGGCCTCGGATGGCGAGGTTACTCCCAACCTTGGCTAGGTGAATGGGTGTGGGAAAAGGAATTAAATTATTCCGGTTTGAAGGGGTAAGGTGTTGGTATAGAATAAAATTAGCAGTAGCCCCGGTATCTAAGAGGGCTAGTAGAGGACCATGAGGAGTTTCACACAGAACCCTGGGGAGTGGTTGGGATGTTGAGGGGGTGACGCTGTTGATTACTGGTGGCGGCCCTGGTTCCTGTCTCCCAGAGGCGGGGCCCTGTTGTCCTCTGGCTTGGCGTTTCCCGATCTGTCTTTCTCTGGGTAGCGTTGATTTAGCACTGGGCAGTCCCGATGAAAGTGGTACCCTGGGCAGTGGTAACATTTTGGAGGTCGTGGGTCAGCTGCAGTTGTTGGGGTCTTGATGGAGCGTGTCGTCCCTGTTGACGGATTTTTAGCCAGGTCACGTTCTACAGATACAGCCCTAGTTATAAGTTCTTCTAATTCTTGAGGGTGTGGGGCTCGCAGAAAAGGTCTTAGTCCTGGTCGGACCAATTCAATTAACAGTGGTATTATCTCTGATGATGGCGTTGTGGGGGACAAGCGTTGATTCAATCGTACCTTGTGTCGAAGGAATATCTCGACGGGTTCAGACTGGGCCTGTTCCTTTCCGTACAGCTCCGCGTGGAGAGAGGCTATGGTGGTTGTACTGGCGAAGTGGTGCGTTAGTCTTTGTTTGAACTCTTCCCAAGTTGTAATATACTCGCCATAAAGCTTCCACCACTGAGCGGCTGTGTCTTTAAGCTGCCTTTGGGTAGTATGTACCCATTCTAATGGGTCTATTTGAGCGGTCCTGAGCTGAACCTCACAGCGTTGAGTAAAAGTAGTAGGGTCTTCATGTCCTCGACCGTGAAAATCTGGTAGAGTTGGTAGGTGGTAAGGGCTTGAACATGGGCGTTGGTAGGCGGTAGTCAAGTGTGGCCGGTATGGTGGTGCGCTGGCGCTTGATGAGGTGGGTCGTTGGCATGGTGGGCAACGGAAGAAGAGGCCCCTCAGGTCTCTGGGTTCATTTTTCCAGCCCAGACACTGGTAATGGTAGTATTGTCTACAGTCCTCACAGACAATCTCTGGGCCGTCTTCGCCAGTACAGGTTAACCCTGGGCAATATCGTACTTCCGCCGGTGTTTCAGTGCAGGAGGTGCAGCGGTAGGCTGGTTCATTGATGTCACGTGGCTCGTCTGTCCATCCAATGCAAAGGTGATGATAGGGTTTTTGGCAGTTTATGCAGGTTACATAGTGTCGGTCCCCTCCTGGGGTACACGATGGGTTGGTACACTTTTGACTCCTGGTCATCACCATTTTGCCTTCTTTGGTAAGGTCGTCTTCTTTGGTGAGGTCGTATTCCTTGGTGAGGTTGTCTTCGTTGGTGAGGTTGTATTCGTTTGTGAGTTCGTCTTCTCTGGTGAGGTAGTCTTCTTCGGTGAGTTTTCTTTGGTGAAGTCGTCTTCTTCGGTGAGGTTGTTTGGGCGCCACCGGGTTTTGTTCACTCCCGGAAGTGTTGTGCGGTGTTCTGGGGTCGTGTAGTCGGTCCGTTGGACATCCGTCCTGTGTCTTGATTGGCCCCACGTTGGGCGCCAGAACTGTTATCCCTCTTACTGCGGCTTCGCGTGGAGTGGTTTTTTTCTCGTCGAAGTCCAGTTTCCGGGCGACGGTGGTTGTCAGTCGTCGATCCCGTGGGTCCAGTGGATGGGGGTAAGGAAGGGAGATGGGGGGGAAAACAGATAGGTCAGAGTCCCGGCAACACGAAGTCGCGGTGGGAGGTAAGGATCTGTCCCGGCAACACGGAGTCGCGGTGGGAGGCAGGGGAACAGTCCCGGCAACACCGAGTCGCGGTGGGAGGCAGGATAACCATCCCGGCAACACGGAGTCGCGGTGGGAGGTCGGGATAGTCGTGGGAGGATAGGGAGTGACGATGAAATCCTGATGACTAGGGGTGTGCAGAGAGATGTAGCTCTGACCCTTCAGGTGCATCACTGGTTTGTCTGATGACTAGGGGTGTGCAGAGAGATGTAGCTCTGACCCTTCAGGTGCATCACTGGTTTGTCTGATGACTAGGGGTGTGCAGAGAGATGTAGCTCTGACCCTTCAGGTGCGTCACTGGTTTGTGTGATGACTAGGGGTGTGCAGAGAGATGTAGCTCTGACCCTTCAGGTGTGTCACTGGTTTGTGTGATGACTAGGGGTGTGCAGAGAGATGTAGCTCTGACCCTTCAGGTGTGTCACTGGTTTGTTTGATGACTAGGGTCTGCAGAGAGATGAAAATTTTAATAAAACTCAATATTAAATCACAAACAAAATCTTAGTGTTGAATTTTTACAAAAGTTAATTATGTTTATTTAAATAAATCATGATAACTATCACTTGGACCAGGAATCTACTCCAGAGAAGGAAAATACTTTTCTGTCTACTACGGAACTATTGGTAAAAAATATCCCTTTTACTCGCTTCGCTGGCTACATGGTCTTGATGCGCTACTCTTATATTAGACTAGACTGCCGATGACGGGGAGATCAAGTTTCGAATCTCAGTTGGGTGTACTGAGGGTTGTTTTCAAAAATCATTTTCCACTCTTCCTCCACACAAAGTGGGTAAACTTCCTCTCACTGAAACCGAGTACTACACAAACCAGATTACACATAATTTCCCTGGAAACACTTGACTTTGAAGTTGATGCATAGCGCCGCATAATCTTAGGATTGGTTGTTTAAAGAGGATTCACTATTATTTTGTCATAAACAAGGCAAGATTGTAAATGGTAATCAGTCACACAACTTTGATAATCGACCCACTAAACTAGCGATTGTTGACGACTGATTGATTGAGTTCGACTGTGTGGCCACCTTTGACTTAAACGATTGGCCATTTTGCTGATCATTTGGAAAATGGATAAGGTTGACCTTAAGGTTCCTGCTTACATTATGTTAATAATCCCAATATAATCAACATAACTAACTAAACTACTTTGTGGTTTGAGTCTGGCATAGATAGCCATCTCAACCACACTTGGGTTGACTTGATGAGTCAAAAGAAACTAAATAATAGGCACTCTATTGATATCAATTATAATGAAAACTAAAACAATTACTAAAGCTCAGACTCAACGATTCCTACTTAGTGACAGGCTAACAAAATATTACTTACCTAAAGAGGCTAGTTAAATCAAAATAAAAAGGGTACAAAACATCACCACACACTACTAGAGTCGGAACTAAAGGAATTATCATCATTAACCTCAGTGAGATAGCAAACAATAATCAAATCTTAACTAATTCAACATCAGCTCCTCCAACAATTAGATTATACTTTAGTAATAAGTTAGCACCCTTGCATCTTACATATTAACATAAAAGAGAAAATGGAAAATGGTAAAGAATGATAGAACACATAGATAGGAACATGTAAAAGGTATAACATAAAGGACAAACACAGGAAAAGGACATAGGATGTGAATATATAAAATATATCTCTATAAGGAAAACCTCTTTTTGCTCTATGAAGTAATTGTATTATATTTGGAAGACTGTATAGGAAAGGTGGATATTGCAACACCCTCCACTGTCCCTGTAGGAAAGGTCCCTAAAACGACGGGTTAAGGGGGATGTGCGTACATATTATAAACAACAACAGATTAAAGAGCAAAGTTTTAACTCAGGAATATTTTAATTATCTCCAAGAAACAAATAGACAAAGGATAATGGCCTTAATTCAAAAGCTTCCTAGTAACTACTACTGCAAAAGAAAACATTGCATCATAAAAATGTAACTTCTTAAAGGTAACTGATACACCTTCTATCGAAACGTATTTCACTATTTACTGTTCTCAAAAACATGACTTAAGGTCTTTCGTATTATGTTACAAAATAAGAGTATAAATATAAATATACTAAAATGTTCCAATGAATAAAAGTAATAATTTTAACGAACAATTATACTGAGTGAAATCTCGTGTCCTTCAAATTACTCTAATTCAAAGTTTACATTTGTAAAAAAAGGACACAGATTTAAACGCAAGAAATAGCGTTTACCAACTAACAGTTTACTTAACATCAGGAAACGTAACCATTAACCGTTACTGCACAAAACAATTGCATACTTGATATTTATTTATATCGAACAAATTAAAAAAAGGTCTATCTCCCTAGACGCAAACATAAGATTTATCCTATACATTTAGTCAAATCAAATCAAATGGAAATATCTACAAGGTGTTGACTATTAACTTTAACTATTTACAACGTAGGTCAATCCTACTTGACTCTTAAACAAGATTAGAAGCGTAACAAATAAGCTAATGCCAGACGCAATTGCCCCATTGCGTCGACTCGAAAACATGACAATTTACATTATGGGTTTCTTTCCCAAACACGCAAAATACCCTACAAAACAAGTTATAATATTAAATGCAATGTTACTGCCAGGTCCAACCTCCATGACCCCAGTACATGTAATGCAATAAAAATGAGTTTATTTAAATCAAACGTATGTTACTCCCAGGTCCCTCCTCCATGACCGCAGTTCAAGAAATGCTATATTTATATAAATGAGTTTAATAATATCAAACGGTCGGAACTCCCAGGTCCCTCCTCCATGACCGCAGTTCAAGAAATGCTATATTTATATAAATGAGTTTAATAATATCAAACGGTCGGAACTCCCAGGTCCCTCCTCCATGACCGCAGTTCAAGAAATGCTATATTTATATAAATGAGTTTAATAATATCAAACGGTCGGAACTCCCAGGTCCCTCCTCCATGACCCCAGTTCAAGAAATGCTCTATCTCTATACAATTTACATACTCTTATATATATTCCTTCTGAGCCTAGAAAACAAAACAAGGGGAGGAAAGCTTACATTCAAGCCAGTCACGTAATACACAGGCATTACGTCATTATGCAGTAGTTTCTTCTTTCTTCGTGGTTTCTGATTGGACATCAGCCGTCGCATTGCAGTAAACTAAGAATATTTGAAGTTCATCTTTCTTGAAAGCCGTTGGAACCGTCTGTTGCTAGGTGAGAGTTGCCATAATCTTCCTCCAGGGGGCAACACAGGGCAGATATAAATTGTCGCCTTGACCCTCGGGAACGTCGTTCAGTTATAATATTTTTCTCGGGCCGGTTACAACTTTGAACATTACTCGCAGTCATCCACGATCCAACCCGGCCGCTTTGACTTGGTAGTACTCTAGTGATGTCAGATTGTAGATCCGGAGGTACGTGAAGAACATTTCGTTTTGTAGACAGACAATATTGGATAATTTAAGAACGTTTATTTGATGTGTGATGGTTGGGCTGCATTGGGCTATAATAGTGAATAGTACTATTATAGGTTACGTCGGTGTTATTTAGGAGCGGGTAGTATGCTATACGCGATTAAGCGTGTAGAATCATGTTGGGTGGGGTAGCAATTGTACAATACGAAGATTGTATTGTTACAATATAAACGTATAAAAGGAACAAACACAATTAGCTTTTACAATGAAAAGAATAACATAGTACGCACTTTACATTGCTGCCATTGGACAAAGAGGTAATGGTTGCCTCTTAAAGAAAATTGATAATACCACCCAATCCCCTGACCTAGGTTTCATTCTATCGTAACTCATCAAGGAGAAGTGTTAAACGTGCAACACAACTTCCTAAAAGAGAAAATGCTATGTTAGTTTTATAGTAAAGGAATTTGATAAAACTAAATAAAAATAAACTACTAAGTGTAAATTTGATGAAGAAAGCCCACCTAAGGAAAGAGGAAAAGTGTGTTTGATAAAGAAAACAATGCCGAAATATTATTCTCATTGTGTTAAAATGTGTGTGTGACTACTTCTACTATAGAAGACAGAAGAAAGGAAGAAGATGTCACCTTTGTGCATTGGATTCTTCCCACATCTTTCCTCTTTCCCTAGGTGGGCTTTCTTCATCAAATTTACTTTTAGTAGTTCATTTTTCCTTTTCCTTTAGTTTTATCAATTTCCTTTATTATAAAATTATTTAGCCATTGGACCACCTCATTTTTATGTTAGTTTTGAAATGATTATTATAAAATATTAATAATAATGTATGCTCCCAGTTGAGCATTTTGATTAATATCAAAGAGGTCTAAAACTCGTATCCATCTTGTACATACCTCTGGGCCCCTCTTCAAATAGTCCCCACAGCATTGTTTAAGTTTTTACAATGTATATTTTACATATTTATTAATAACTTTACTATTAATTTTAATGAACAAATAATTGTTTCTAATAATTAAAAAATGTGTGTTATTGGAAAATTCCCTTTTTAATTTTGTGTATAAGATAATCTAAATGATGGGTAGTAACAACAACCTAACCTGTTATATGAATTACAAAGGTACCAAATAAATGTTTCTGTCCATGCCACCAGGGATATTTATGTAATCAACGGTTCTTGTTGCCACCAGGACAGTATTGAAACATTTAACTGATTCCTTACCTTATTCATACCCATGTAGCAACTCTGAATTTGTGGTTCTTAAAATCAACAATGTTTTTCTCACCATGTGTGTATTGTAAATTCAATACCTTTACATAAAATTATAATTTTATCAAATACAACTATTGGCTGCCAATATACCCTCTAGCCAAGGGGAATAGACCAGACGCTTAGCCTTATGGGAGTGCTAGTTGCAGTCCTCAGTGAACACAGCACTTCCAATTGAAACATCTCGCTTTCAAATTAACAAACCTTTTCAGACATGTAAGAAGTAAATGGTTTTCAGAGATTGTTTACAATTAGACAATTTGCAAACATTTGTTTGAACAAAAAGAAGTACCAGTGTGTTCTACCTTTTCTTTATGATATCCAATTTGAGAAGGGGGTTGCTTTATGTGAAGGTGGGTGAGGCTGCTTTATAAAAGGGTCATTTCGTGGCAAGTTATCCGATAAGAAAATCATACCCACCTGGTTTATTTTCTGTTTGGCTTACCTAATGTACCCTCAGAGTTAGTCAAAAATGCACATTTTCGTTTTTTTTATCTGCAGCAGTTTTTAAGTTACTTTTAAGTTATTTTTTAAAAAATCACAATTTTCTGCTGACATGTAATTACAAAATAAATTATTACTCAGGCTAGAAATAAGATAGAAAGCTGAGTAAAAAATAATAATTTTGTAGCTTATTTTATAAGCTTTCATATGATATAAAACATCACTAGTTTTGGACATTTTTTTTGTTGAAGGTCATAGCATTCAAATTTTGACCTTGAATTTCTCAAAACCAGGTTTTTTAAAATCTTGAAAATAATCACATATGAACTTATGTATTTTAAAATCATTTGTGGGAAGTTTCATCATGGGATCACAGTGGGATCATGTGTTTGTCAATTTTCTAAAAAATAATGCAAAGGATAAAACATTACTGTGTATAAGTAAGATTGTTTGCAATTTACATTCAAAATTGTCAATTCCTTGCACTATTTTCTTACTTCAAAACAATGATATAGTACTGGCATGCTAAATTAGGTTAAATAAGCTGAATCAAGAGGGGGGGGGGGGGGGGGGAGATTGAAGACAGTACTAAGCAACAGGTTTGGGTATTTCATGTTGAAAGCTGCATACGCTGCTTGTAGAGTTGTAGAGTGAGGATTCAACAGCTAGCATCAGTTGTGCCTCGACTCTCTTAAACAAACAATCGATAATACCTAGAGTTTACTAGACAATCTTAGCAATGCCAAACTTGAGTTTTAATCCGTGAAACTCAACAAATATCTA
>JBCFYV010005660.1:0-15287 GCA_039000515.1 Timema cristinae | reverse complement strand
CCTGTCGGTGGAAAAACGCAGAAAGGTGGCCCAAGTCGGGGTGTACCTTGGTCCAGCGAAGTGGGAAGTGTGGAAACATAGTTATAAAAACGCAATCCATACCCCGACCAGGCCCCAGAGGTTTGGGCCTGCCCACAAAACCACGGTGGAAGATTCCTCCCATCATCCTGTGTGATGTAGAGGACTACTCCAGGGTGGCGAGGGCCATTCTTACCGAGCTTCAAGAGCCAGTGGAGACCGTTAAGGCAAACGGGAGATTGCTTTGTGACTCCAGTGTGGTTCGGATGGAACTTATCACAACCTCCAAAAACTTCAGCTCTAGACTTGAGGACCGGCACTGATCCTAGGAGCGGGGTAAGGAGCGGCTGGTCAAGGGACTTCTGACCAACACCAAAGCCAGATGACGTTAAGGGAGAGCTATAGGAGATGGTATTCCCCGTGAAAACCGTCACCAAGATGCCTTCTCCATGGAAAAAGGACCGAAAGACTGGAGAGAAGCAGAGCTTGCCAATCTTAGTCATATCTATGACTCCCGGAAGTACACCGCAAGGCTGTATACTCTTAAAGACTTGTGTGGGCTTCGCATATCACTGTAAAAGTACAGGTTGCCCGGTGGCCCGCCAGTCCAAGTTGTAGGTTCTGTGAAGGTAGCCACGAGAGGAGCGAGTATCAGACGGAGAGGCGATTTCACCCAAAGTGTCTGCACTTCTCAGGTTCGCCTCAGCCTGACGATCTTCAAGGCACTACAGGGGGGGGGGGGGGGGGAACATGGTTGGCACGAGCCTCCAAGGTTCACAATGGGATGACAATGGTCAAGGCGAAGGCCAGAAGCCCCAGGGGCACGTTGTGGGATGGAGAGTGACCGTGACTTCTTCTCCAATAACAATTCAACTTGTGAACTTTCACTAGTACGTTGAAAGGGAGAACAACAATCCCCCTACCCCCAAGCCGAGGCTCCCGCCAAAATCACAGTCCCAAAACCAGCCCCTGATCACGCCTAGTAGAGTATCTGCCCAAACTGCCCCTCTTCCTCCCAATTCTCTCAACCCTTCCCCCACTCATATTATTGCAAAACCCATATCATCTCACCCAAAAACCCCTTTCTCCTTTTTGCTCCCCCTCCTCCCTTAAACCCCACCCCATAATGATGCATCGAAACGGGAAAAAAACTATTGAACTGCTCCAAGAAATTCCATGACTGGATCCAAGTTACTTTTCATTGAGTTAGACCTTTTCCCCGGCAAATTGTCTCTTGTTCTCTTTGTTATTATACTTTCTTTATATTACTTGTTTGCCAGGCATGTCCTTGCTTGACCTCTTGGACCCTAACATTTGACTGTATTTTTTACCGCTTAGACGGGTTCCTTAAGTTTGTGCAAAAGAACACGTCCGTGTTCTACTGTATACCTTTCTTTCAAGCTTTGATAAGAGGGATATTTTTGTGAACTCATGATTATTTTAATGTTGTCCTAATTAGGACATCTTTATCCCAAGGGGATGATAAATTTACCTTCTGTCACTAACTACTTTCTACCTTGCCTTTTATTGCATCCAGCCTAACCACCTGAGTTATAGAAGGCAGTTTATAACTTTCAGTCTATGCTCGTATTCTAGTTCCTCGTGTTGTAGGTTTTTCCTCTTATTTGACCATATAATCTTGCCAATCTTACCTCGTAAAGCTCTATTAACAAGTGCAATCTCATTTAGACTAGATATAAAACTAATTAAAACATGTTTTCTATATTATATTGTCACTCATTCTATTTTGTTGTACAAGTAGAGAGTACACCTTGACTACCTCTTAAGGCCCTGCCTACCCCTAAATGCACGGTTCTAAACAAAAGAATTTAGAACAAAATATATTTAATAATTCAACCTTGTTGTTTTTTATTTATTTTAGTAACATATCTGGGCATCTTTCATAATTCTTATGGAATTTTCAAACCATGCTAAAAATAGTTATTGAAATAATTTCATTAAAATGTTTCCATTTCAATGCATTTTAAATGGGATAACAAAAATTATTAATGGATTTATTTATTTTCTTTGTACAATTAAGCTAGAGTGTTTGTTTATAACATTCTATTTAATGAATAATTTCTTTTTTCTTTTTAGACATATTTTTTAATTTGGGTTAGCTTCAATAATCACGACGATATTGAGCTCTAACGACTCCCAAGTCGACTCTCTAGTCAAAATACATGGTTTTAAATACAACTTTTCCTTCTGCAACTAGTTGTCTTAGCTGATAATAGGTGCCGTTAGTATGATCATTACCCATTTACAAGCTAGTATCATTTTGCAAGCGTTGGCTAACCTGCTGTATCGGAATGCAGGCGGCAATGGAGGGTTAAACTAATCTCTGTGACCTTCTTGAGTCAAAGAAACATTAATACCATGTACGTTAGGATAAGAAGGGCCAATGTCCAATTATGAAAATTTGCGTAATTAAATATAAACAATTAAACATCTTAATATATTCAGTAACTAAAATACTCACAAAGTCTTCCTGCTGTGTGAATAAATATACTTGGTCCCTACTTACTTCAATGAGAGTATTACTCTAGTGATACATTATTTTCAAAGAAAAAACCACACGCTTCTCCATATACAAAGTTTTATGACATTAGCCCTTATTTAACTGAGACAGTAAAACATGTAAAATTCTTCACTCTTATCTTATATTCTTTCTTGAGTTTTCTCATTCTTTAGCACTACACGTTGTAATAATAAGTGTTAATATTTAAAGTAAATGAAAACTACTGTAAATTGAATTTTTAATCCACTATTATAATAAATGAAAATAAACATTTCCTGCTCATATCAAACATAGTTATTTTAAATAAAGTTTGGTCTAAATGTAATTTGGAGACGTTCTCAGTATAATTTTATATACTAGTTTTTATTTTACTGTCTAGGATTTGACTCTCATTGGACTTTGGAATAAGTTATTTTTCAAAAAGTTAATGAACGAAGTTTTTGGTAGTCAAGATGTGAAAATGTTAATTTTATTTTATTAGCGTGTTAAATGTGATTACTTTTAATTTGAACCTGTTGCATTCTCGCAGTTTGTGCGCTCGTTTTGGAAGAAATGTATCGAATCCCGAACAATAAGTACCCACGGTGATTACTTTTTATATAATTAACAATATGTGACCTTTTTGCTTTCGAACAAAATCCAATGGATTGTATACATTTTGAGGTGGAGAAGTATTTACAAAATATTATTTTATATCCTTGTGAATAACAAGTTTGTTAAGAAAGGGCGCACAAAGAAAATCAAAGATATAATTGATTATTTAACTTCTTGTAGTAAAGGGTAAGTTTTTTTAATGGTATGCATATTACTGGCGCTTAGGCTATCTGTATCTACTAATTTAAGTACAATGGATGAGCAGCGATACTATTTTATTCACTGTGGAAATAATATCAAAATTAAGATACAAATAAATACTTCTATATAACAATGCAGCGATTATTCTGATATTTCAAGTACTTTTTTTTTTAAGAAAAGCTCTTAGCTGAAAGTAAATGTTACTAACACTCTGTAACGCACTTATTGTATGTTCAAAATCTCTTGTGCCTTGGCCGAGTTCGTATCACGCTAGTACTAAGTAATTTCAACCTAACAGGGAATCGAACTAGTCAAGTTATTGAGCTGATTAATTTACGCACTCAGTGTTCAGTCATAGCACTTTAGCAATATTGACCACGACATGAAGCCGATGATAAGTAAATATACATTTAAAACCATTAAAATTAATGAACTTTTGTGTTCCCTATGCCATAAAGTAAGTAAGTAAGTAAGTAAGTAAGTATTTGATACCCGACCGCCTCTGTTGTATATTGGTCAGATTTACTGGCTTCAGATACTGAAGTCCCAAGTTCGATCCCCAGTGCCCCTAATTCTGTCTGTGAAGCAGTGGGTCTGAAACGGAACCAAAATCAACCTCGTGAGGACAAATGAGGAGATAATTGAATGAATAAGTAGCGCTTCAGTCTAGAAAACTGAGATAGAAGTCTGGAGGGCTCGTTGTGCTAACCACATGGCACCCTCAGCTTGAAAATGTTGGCCCTATCTTTGCCAACATACGGCAGCCTCTCGATTGGTATAGCCTGCTTGCAGGATGACACCATGGAGATATTACTCAAGTTAAACTCTACCAATAGGATAAAAAATTATTCCCAAAAATATTTATTTCTGGAAAATTGTGTAAATCCTATAGATGTTTGAAAACTGTAAACACCGTATTAAATAATAGATACCCACTTCAGTGGCTGAGTGGTCTAAGGTGTCACTAGTGTTAAATGGGCCTGCTGATTGCGGAGCACTTGGGGTGCAAATCCTGGTCGAGTCTATTGAGGGTAGTTTTTCCTAAATTGTTTCCCCATCTTCCAAAATAAAAATGCTGGTAGATAACCTCTCAAATGCTTCTTTCCTCATTACCACCCAATTAGATTATCATATATGCGTATAACATGAACAGGTAGTATGACGTGGTGATATCAGTAATAAAAATAACAGATATATTTATTGTCAAAATTGTTATAGTCTTCGAAATGAAACTGCTTTTAAAATATGTTATTGCCTCCTTAGCCTTTAAATTTTAAAAATTAGCCAAAGCACAGTGGCCAAATTTAGCACATTAAATTTTAGTTATTTTTTATTTTTCCTGCTTACTAATAAACTCAAATAAATGGTACGACAAAATCGTAAGCTACATACTCACTCATAAAGGTTATTTATTCTAGTTAGTGACAAAATCTTCAAAAATAAGTTCTCTAATTTTACCTTAAATAAATTTTTCTCTGATAAATAAGTGTACATTATTATTTATCACTACCCTCACCAGATATTTATTTGAAAAAATTTCAATAGTGGTACAACAGCATTAACCTGGAGTCACGTGACACTTTGATATGCTAATTACTCAAAATGGGTACGGGTACAAAACTTTCTCTTTGTGGTACAAAACGGTACAGAACTAGTACAAAACTTTGGCATAAAAAAGTTCAAAAGTGGTACAACAGCATTAACCTGGAGACACCACTTTGATATGCTAATTACTCAAAATGGGTACGGGTACAAAACTTATTTGTGTTACAAAACGGTACAAAACTATTACAAAACTTTGGCATCAAAAAAAGTTCAAAATCAAAAGGGGTACAACCGCATTTACCTGGAGTACGTGGAGTACTCACTTTGATATGCTAATTACTCAAAACGGGTACGGGTACAATACTTTTTCTTTCTGGTAGAAAACGGTACAAAATTAGTACAAAACTTTGGCATCAAAAAAAGTTCAAAATTAAAAAGTAGTAAAACAGCATTAACCTTGAGTCACCACTTTGATATGCTAATTACTCAAAATGGGTACGGATACAAAACTTTGGCATCAAAAAAAGTTCAAAATTCAAAAGTGGTACAACTGCATTAACCTAGAGTCACCACTTTGATATGCTAATTACTCAAAACGGGTACAAAATGGTACAAAACTAGTACTAAACTTTGGCATCAAAAGGTTCTAAATTCAAAAGTGGTACTACAAGTTAGTGGACGTCTAGCTGACTGGAATGAATAAGCTAATTTTTCTGCTCGAGAGTGTGATTGTATCTTGACGTTATGTCTCCCCACGTTTAGTCAAACTTGGTCGCCTACACACTTTACGGTCCGGCACTACACTTCTTATCTCTCTCAATTCTTGGAAAAAAGTTTGCTTGCTGCCTTACTGATTACCGGTCGTGGTCTCCGGTCTCCCAATTGTTTAAACAAACCAGTAGTTCTGCCAACCTGATGGCTGGAATCCACCAGTTTGTATAACGTTAGCAACGCCATCTATTTTAGAGCTGAAAGCTCAATACGCCGCCAGGGAGGGTAGGCAGGGCCTTAAGTGTTTCATTTTTTAATATGTAACATATTGCTTATTAAATAAATTATTGTATGCCATATATTTGTACCATTATTCATAATTTCTAATTTCATATTCATTCATTTCATAATTTTATAAGTTCTACGGGTCGGCCCCACTCTGGTTGTTCGGAGAACAGATCAGATGGTCGAACGGTGCTAAGTACCTGGGACTTACGCAGGACATCAAGCTGACCTGGTGATTACACTGCACAGAAAGACAGAACAAGGCGAAGAAAAGGCTGGGGTAAGCCTATTGCTTAACAGGCGTAGCGCCTTGTCCACAAGGAACGGTTTGATACTGTACAAACAGTTGCTCAGGCTGATCCTTGACAATGCCTGTCTCGTTTGGGGTCACCTGGCGGGCACGTATATGAAGATGCAGACATTCCAGAGCGCGTGTCTGAGGATCAATGTAGTAACCCCCTGGTGCGTTCGTAATTTGACTCTGCATCGTGTTCTGGAGATGCCTACCATCAAAACCACTTCCGGAAATTGGCACAATTTTTCCACACGGGCTTTCCGATGCCACCATTCCTCTTACTCAGGGGCTTGGGAATTATGTCATTTACCCTGGAGGGTACCACCGACGTCCCCAAGCTCTGCTCAGATAAGCGAGAAATGCAAAACAGTGGTTTGGGAGGCTCTCACATAGCCCCCCACCCCCATAGCGTAGTGTATCCGCACGTAACTCTAAAAAACCTTATTTGGTTTGCAAATATACTTTTCCCCCCATTAATATTAATAATAATATTCCTTTTCTTTTGTTTCAGAACCTTCGCGAAATGCAACAATCCTTTAGAGTTAATTTCTTAGAAACCACATTGTATGACCAATTGGTCGGAACGTGTTAGAATTTGCCCACGTGCTCCGCTTCAGGGCGCATTAGAGCAGGATATTCTGCGTCTGCGTTTAAGCCGCATTTCACTTATTTCGTCTCATAAGGTAACGACTGCTGTGACTCGGTACTCACACACAAAATCAACCCAGTATTCCTTTACAGACGTGACGACATTACTGTTTCTGGTAGGTTCGGAACGGGCAACAGCCAAATGGTAATCAGGAGATGAAAATGCGAGGTGACGTCTTGCCCTCCCCTCTCTCTTAAGTTTACCTAGCTGGTTTAAGCTTCAAGCATTCTGAGCGATCTACAACCTGCTGTTCTACTATGGAGTCCACGGGGGAGAAGCGCGTCCGTCGGACAAGGCAAATAAATCGGTGACGAGCGTAGGAAAAGCCACCTTCACCAGTAGGCTTGTGCAGCCCGTCATGGTCGGGGAAGTCAAAGATATCCGCCTTCACTAACCTGAAGACCGATGCTTTAGCGGCTGAAGCCTTTTTGGGGGCCGACAAGAATGAAAACGATACTTCCCCGGCTACCGGGGAGGTGCATGCGAGCTGTTGTGCGTAAAACCACCAGCGTAGCCTCTCCAACTCCCGGAATACAATACAGTCCTTTCCAGAGTCAACAAGGTTGCCGGCATGACCTCCCAAACTACTGGTGAGGCGCGCAAGTGGCGGCCTAGGGGAGCCGATTTCTCCAACGCAGGCGAAGCCTGTGAGTCCCTTTCCCTACCAGAGGTTGTTGCCAACTTGAGTTTACTCCACTTCTCAGGTTGAAAGACGATACTACTCTTTCCAGCCAACAAGTCTGCTGACGCGAGCTCCTAAAATACCGGGGAGGTGCACGCAAGCAGTGGCCAACAGGAGGATTCTGCCCCTCTCAGGGCCAACAACTTTATTGCCAGTGAATCCAGCAGAGTCCTTCTAACTCTAGGGACTGTGCGTGCCGCTGACGCCTCAAAAGTATTGGAGACATTCTCAAAGGTCTCAAGTCCAGAAACCGGGAAGGCGAAAGCTCCCACCAGCACGATGGGTGGAAACCTAACTGTGCCAATTGAAGTCCTGGCCAGGGGGAACCTACACGTACTTCGCTAGTAGAGACCGTGGTAAGCGTAAATGACGCGTAAGTTATTGCATAGGTCCAAAAGACCTGTGTCAACACCGGCGCCTCCCGCCAAGGGGTGTCGTGCGGAAAGAAGCCCGGCTGACTTCTTGTCAAACTTAGAAAGCCGGGTCACACGTTTCCCACGTGTTAAGAACTCGTGTGATTCTGTAAACGTTGAGAAACTATCTTCAGAATCAGACCTCTCGTTGACGAGTGATGAGTCGAGCCAGGGCAAATGAAGGGTTTGATGGCTATTAGACCGTAAGAGCCCGCTAAAAGAGGGAAGGCCGGCAACGCCAAGAGGTTACTGGGGAGAAAATCCAACCTTTAATCGGTGACACTAGCGGTAGTAACAAGACGAAAGGTGACCCAGGCCAGATTGAGCCAGAGTCGGGACAAAGTGGGAAGTAGGTGAAACCTAAGGGTAAAAACGCCAGCCACTCCTGCCCCAACCAGGCCACATTTGTTCTAGGCCTATTCACAAGACCAAGGTGAAGATCCCATCATCCTGTGTGATGTGGAGGACTACCCAAGGTGGCAAGGATCATTCGCTCCAAGCTTCAAGAGCCAGTGGAGGTTGTAAGACAACCTGGAGATCATGCACAACTCCAGTGTGGTTCGGAGAAATCTTACCATAATTTACAAATGATAAATGCTTCGGCCTGATTTAGTGGTCCAGCAATGGTCCTACAAGCTGAGTAAAAAGTGGCTGGCCTAGCTTGTGGTCAAAGGACATTTGACCAACAGCAAGACAGATGACGTCCGGAGAAGCTGGTGGAGATGGGGTTCTCCGTGAAAACCATCACCAATCTGCTCCCCCAATGGAAACGGGACCGGAATACAGAAGAGAGAAAGAGATTGCAAAACTTCATCGTCTCTTTGAATCCCGGGGAGCACACTGCAAGGTTGTACGATCTTACAGTCCTGTGTGGGCTCCACATCTCGTTGGAGAGATACAGGCCACCCATGTCTCTCATTAAGTGCAAAAACTACTACTGGTTTGGTCATATGCGGAATGACTGCCAGGCCAGTCCGAGATGAGTTATGTGAAGGTGACTACGATAGGGGCAGGTGCTCGGAGGAGAGGCGATCTCCCCTCAAATGCCTGCAATACTCAAGAACTCACTACTTGGCCTGGTGGGGCTGTCTGACGTACAAAGTCCTACGGGTGGCAGAGTCGGCACTCACATCCAAGGTTTGCGAAAGGAAAGACAAATGGTCTAAGCAAAGGCTTAGGGATGTTCTGAAACGTAGGG
Organism: Timema cristinae; assembly: GCA_039000515.1. NCBI lineage: Eukaryota > Metazoa > Arthropoda > Insecta > Phasmatodea > Timematidae > Timema > Timema cristinae. Next base: position 6,175 of record JBCFYV010005660.1, on the reverse strand, counting down.
CGATCGTGATTACAGCTTCAATATCAAAACCATTGGCGAACATTTTGCTGATGCGTTGATAGGGAGTACAACACCCCCCTGCTAGGCCAAAGCTCCCACCAAAGCCACATTTCCAGCGCCAGCTCCCACTGGCCCCTCTTCCCCTACACTCTATGACGTGCCTGAGACCACCCCTTTTTCTCCCAATCCTTGCACCCCTTCCTCCACTCCTATTACTTTCACACCCACACGCTTTTAGTTTTCAAACACCTTTCTCCTCTTGCTCCCTTTCCTCTTTTAAAGCCCACGTCATAGAATGATGCAGCCAAGCTCACAAATTGTACTGAGCTGCTCAAAGTGATGCCAGGATGGAATCCTAGGGACTTTTCATCAAGTCTCTTGAGGAAGCTCCAGGTTTTCTGAGGAGCAACCGTGACCGCCTGGCCATAGAACAAATCATTTACTACCTGGTCTCCCATGGTAGCACATCCAAATAGAGGATCATCAGAGTTGAAAGAGTTCACTGTCGCACTCTGAAACAGATTATAGCGATAAGGCCGACTGGGACCAGGTTAGTGGTGGAAACTGAGACGGAAGATTATGTGAAAAAATCATAGGTAACAAGGAGTTAGCTAAGACAATGACATTTGAGGAACCTAAGAAGAGAAGACCGCTATTGACAATTTTTGACGGGAGAGAAGCTGAGTGACATGAACTACGAGCAGAATCTGAGGGGAAAACTGATAAAGGAGGAATTTGTGGATGGTTTCAAGCCCAAATTCAAGACAGGACCAAGGGACAGACACAAAGTTAATCATGTGGTGGAGGTATCCCCAAGAGTAAGAAACTTGCTTCTTAGTTTTAGGGTCTACATATCGTTCAGCGTGGTGTCCGTAAAGGACTACATCGTGGTGACGAGGTGTTATAAATGCAGAGACCTGGGGCATGTCATAGCGCACTGCCCAAGAAAAGAGGAGCTATGTGGGAAATGTGGAAAAGACACAAATACAAGGACTGCAAGAGCTGCGTGACAAGGAAGAGGTCTAAAAATGCAAAAAGCCGAGGTAATGTCTGACGCACCAAATGATGATGAGGCAGATAGAGAGAACTGATTGTTGAGACTAAACTGCCAATATAAATTGTGGACTTACTAAAACTGATGTTGACGAAAATGGACGGGACTAGGACATGTCCAAAACCTGAAAGGACGAGGAGAAATACTAAAAAACTCCCTGTCCAAACGTGCTAGAAATCAAAGGAAGGCTGCAGCTTATAGGGAAAAAATTGCCGTGATTAATGTACCCATGCACAAGCAAGTTTGTTCGGGTCAGGAAATGATTGGAGCGCAGGAAAGAAACACAGAGCAAAGACCGTCAAAAGAGATAGTACTGAGCTCTAAGCTCAGCGGAGAGGAGGAAGATGACATGGAGCTGGGCAAGGGAAAAGGAAGGTGCAAGGAGTTCTGGAAAAACCTGTAGACGTGTGAAATCCCGATGCCGACGGTGGATATAGGGGAAATGATTGATAGGGGAGAAATGAGTGTCGAGGATGCCAAGAATCATATACTATCAGTGCGTATGCTAGTCCACGGAAGGACGTACAAGTTCATGGCAGCACTAATAGGGTTCCTGGCCACTGATGGACCCGCTGAGATGAGACCCTTCTACAGGAACATCTCGGTCGAGAAGTTAGTTAGGAGGCTTCTCAGCCAAAGATGTAGGTAATGCTATGGAGGGAACGAGACCTAATGTATGCGTACTGGCTACAAGTCATGCGGGTACAGTGGGGTGGCTGCGGGAAGAGATAATAGCATGGCGTGCCTGCGTGACTATGAAATAGTGGCGTCGGGGCTGATTGGGGTTTCCTCGACCACATGTTTTATAATCAAGAGCGATAGGGGAAACATGGTTCACCCTGTAAGGGAGGGGGTAGTAGGCGGTGGGTCAATCATTGGCTTGGTGGGCCCAAATCTGAGACATGTTGGGCGAGGCGATAGACTCTACGTGAGCCCAATCCGGTGATGAAGTTCATCAGGTAATATTTCCAAGAAGGTGGAGAGGTTCATGAGGTTATGATTGAGTCAAGATATGGAGCGGAGATCTTCAAATCGATACGTAGTAAGACTGGGGCACGAAAGAGGTAGGAGTATTATGTTCGCTACTCCTGAATCGTTGGACAGGATTCAACTAAAATCAATAACCTGCCAACGGAGGATCTCATAGAACAAGTGTTCAACAGAAGAGAAGAAGAGTTCAGCTTGGAGAGCATGTAACAGCAATTTGTGGCAGCCCACGGTCGCAAAACCTTTAATCCTAGTGTGGCGTGGTCGGCATGCTACGCACTCACACATAATCCATATTGGTTAGGAGTATACTTAAAATAGGCCAAATCAATGCGATGAGGAGTGGGACCGTGCTGCATGAGATTCGTAGGCTGGTGGAGGAAATTAAGCTCGATGCCGTATGTATACAAGAGCCCTACACCTTAAGAGGAAAAGTTACGCACATGCCGGTGGTTACTATAATAGTCAGAAGAGGAGAAATGCCAATGAGTGCATTGTTATATTCAACAGGGACATCACCGTGACTAAAATAACACAGCTAAGTAACCAATGGCTAACATGTGTGGTGCTGGGAACTGTCGCCGGCAGGGTTGTGATGTCAAACCTGTACTTTCAGTTTAGGCATTCGAATGAACCGTACTTGGACCAGATGAAAGTACTGTGTAGGATGTACGCTGGCGATCTACTCATAATTACTGCCGATGCCAAAGCCAAGTCTCCTGTGTGGCATGGTCGGGTGGTGATCCGAGGGGACAAAAGAAATGATGCATGAAGACCACGCAGGAGAGGGCGAATCCTTGAAGAATTAATCTATGGGCACGGACTGGAAGTTGTAAACCAGCCGGGAAATCCCCTCTACGTATAAGGGGGGGGGGGGGGGTCTACGAACATCGATGTCACATTATACAACCCCGGTTATGCGGCCATGGTTGAAGGAATAAAAAAGGAAAAGCTGGGAGAGATACGCAAAGGAGGAGCTCCAGCAAGGACCTTGGGAAATCCCATTCAAGAAAGCGGCTGGAAAAATCAGACCACCAGCAATGCTATCTACGTTGAATAGAGAGGATGGCAGCACCACGATGAACTGGGTGGAATCCGCGGAGTTACTGATGTTCCCACATGACGACTAAGAAGCATACACGGAAGAACAGAGGGTGTTAAGAAGTGGCATGACTCAGGATATGTATGCCAATGAGGAACCGGTGGAATTGGTCAGTCAGGACGAGGTGATCGGGACCATTGCTCAGATAGGGACGAAGAAAGCCCCTGGGCCAGACGGGATAATGGTCAAGGTGTTACAAAAGACGGCAGACATAATAGCCCCTTACCTTGCAGGCCTGCAGAATCCTGAACATCTAGAAGCAGAGCGAGGTAATCGTACTGAGCAAGGGGGAGGACAAGGATCCATTTCTTCCAAAGTCATATAGATCCATCTGCCTTCTAAACACGAGTGGGAAAATACAGTAACAAATACTGTGTACTAAGGTACAGGACAGGAATGGGCATGCATAAACAGCATTATGGCTTTCGAAGGGGTAAATCAACAGAGGATGCCATCTGTATAGCAATGGAATTGATAGACTCGACTGCCGACAGCGTGGTGGGGATATTCTTAGACATCTCGAGGGCGCTTGACAACCTATGATGGCCAGCGTTGTTCGACCGGTTAAGAGAACTGCAGTGTCCAGGACAATTGTACAGAAGCTTGAAGGACTGCCGGAATAGGTATGCCACCTTGAGGTGTTCGAGTACCAGCGTGCAGAAAAGACTGATTAAGGGATGCCCCCAAGGATCAGTCTGCGGGCCGATATTCTGGGATGTGGGGATGTGGGACTAGAGCCAGGGCTGCAGATGCTAGAGGAGATCCCTGAAATACATGGAATAATAGCCTTCGCGGACGACCTTATAATAGTGGTATAAGGTAACTCAAGGAAGAGCCTGGAGGAAATATGAAATCGGGAGCTAGATCGTCTGGGAAGGTGGTGCAAAAGTGTCAAACTAAAGATTGCACCAGCGAAGACGACAGTTATGCTATTCAGGGGGAGATTGGTGCGGAATCCTGCAATAAAGGTCAAGGGTAAGAACTTGAGAAGGAGCCAACGGTCAGATACCTGGCAGTCACTCTCAATGAGAATAGGAACTTCACGGCGCATATAGAGGAAGTGATGGGGAGAGCACAGCGAGTTATGAATAAGATTATAATCATTGGACATAGGATGTTCCACCTGCCCATGAAGATAATAAAAATATATCACCACAGGATCCTTCTTTCTACTGTTGGCTATGGAGCATGTGTCTGGGCCCACAGACTAAACAACGTCGTGCCAGCTAGAGCTATCCAGAATATACAGAGAACGTCCTTCTGAGACTTGCGGGAACCCACCGAACAGTGGCGATAGATGCACTGTGTGTTGCCATAGGTGTGTGGGCGTTGGACCTTCTGGTTAAGAAGAAAGCAATTGGGTACTGGGAAAGGAAGAATAACTGGAAGAAAGTTAGGATACTCACCTCACCTGAAGTGTAAACATCCGAAGACGCAGAGATTTCTCAGTTGAGGGAATGGCAGAGACGCTGGGAGGACAGTGAAACTGGTATAAAGGCTTATCAACTCTTTCCCAATGTGGTTGAAAGGATTGATAATGTACATCTGGGTCTGGTCCATTAAATCACGGGGAAGGGGCCATACCCATTATTCTTAAGGAAGATGGGATTGGTCGAATCTGATCTGTGTGAATGCGATGAGGTTGGTACCCCAGAACACGTTGTGTTGGAATATGCCCGTACTCTTGAGATAAGAAGACCGAACCAGCAGGAAGTGCAGGGGAGACTGGTGGGGGGTATCTGGAGAGATCCTACCTATTGGAGGTTCCTAGACAAGCAGGCGACGGAAGCTTCAAAAAGGGCTAAGGTGGAATACATAGGAGAACTGCGAGAGAGACTAAGACTGGGACAAAGATTAAACAGGCAGAGGGCCAGAGACGGAAGGGGAGGAGAGACTAGTGACAGTTACGAGGACAGTGACAGTGACGAAGACGGAGACGATGACGAGAACTATGACAGGAACGAGGACAAACATACGGGAAGTGGGACTAAAACGGACGCGGGTGCGGTCTCAGTAGGGGGCGAATAGTGAAAGGAGAAGTTTGCTTTTGCGGAAATAATGATATACATACAAACTTTCATGATGAACAAGGAGAGATGCCGGGAAGTGGCAAACACATAGCTTTGTAGGACTGGCATACCAGTTCAGCTGATGGATCCGAAGGATTACTGAGGTAACCCCGACCATCCGAAGAATCATCATTCCAGCCGAACAGTGAGGAAAGTTGAGTAAAGAAATAGGACGCAGGGGGGAACCCTGTGACTGCAGATCCCTCTTCTTGGAAACAAGAAGAGTAGGATCAGGTCTCTTGAGGGCCCTCTGCGTCAAGATGGATAGGTGGCTGTTCAGCAGCCCCCTTGTACCATCTGGGCATCGATGTTCCCGTAGTGTATGAATTTGTTTAGATTAGTTAGCTGTAAGATTATGATAAGACTAGGATAGGATAGGGAAGGGAGGGTAATAGGATGGGTAGGTTAGGAGAAACAATTTCAGGGTATGTAGAAAGGATGTGGTTTGTGCTTAAGAGTAGACGGAGCACCAACTCCGATAGGGCGCCTCCCCAAGTGGCGGATAGGGGGATGCTCGCCGCAGCTGGGTACATCGTCAGGCTCTGATGAGAAACCATGTCTGATGTGGTAACCAGCGGAGGAGGGTACCGGGGAAGTAATACACCCGGGGCGAACCAACTGGAATGAGACTGAAATTGAATCTCGAGTATGTACTTTAGGTGTCGAGGCCGTTTAGACAAAAGAAAATTTGGAAATTGTATAGTAGTAGAAAACACTTTGGTAATGTGTAAATACGGCCTGGATTTAAAATTGTAAGATGACAGGCCAAAATAGATAATAAACAATATAAACAAAACTCTAAAACAGTTACGGCAATGTGTAATTCTAGAGAGGTGGCAACACCAGAGCATGTGGTCCTTAAATGTCCAGAAACATCACAAAGGGAGATTAAAGGACTTATGGTGGGAAATATCCTAAGGGATACGGAAAAGTGGAAGTACCTCGATACAAACGCGACAGTAA
>JBCFYV010005659.1:0-12260 GCA_039000515.1 Timema cristinae | reverse complement strand
TGATATTTCATATTCTCCATTGAAAGTCACACATCAGTAGATAAACCAGCTTACTGGAAGCCATTCTCAACAATGGTGATTGCCAGAAAAAGGTGTTACACGGCAAGTACAGTAGCCCCATGGCTTCTTTGGTGCTGACTGACAGCTCACAGCTGACTTCTAACAGTCAACATTTAGGTATATACTTACATTTTGACCATCAGAAGTGACAGCTGCTAAACACATGTTTTTGCAGATCATATTGTTCGGCGTAGGGATAAATAATTTGGTCTGGTAACTTTTCAAAGCTTTTAGCTGTCAGAGCAGTGAGCTGTCAGTCAGCACCAAAGAAGCCATGAGGCTACTGTAGCCTGTCTGTCTTTGCTTGCTGCACCTGCACTCAACCTTTCGTCCCCTTCCCATTCCATCATTTCAGTTGCTTTAGTCTAAACTACCAAAATAATAACTTTCTTAGAGAAACAGTTTTTCAGGAATGAACAATATAGGTTTGTTTTCCAAAAAGTTACAGTATTAGAATACGTTTTTCCTTAAACATCATCTGGTTTTTAGGCTCTCTAAAGCCAAATTTGATAGTTCATAATAAACTAAATTTTTAACTATAATAGGCCCTATTGAAATGTATGTGAAACTATAACAAACTATTTATGTTAACCATAGCCAGATGTTCACTACAACCGAGTCCACTATATCGAGTAATGTATCTAATAGTTAAAGAAAATAACACCATGATGGAATCACACCTTTAGGTTTCTTTGACTACGTAGAGGTAGTCCAAGCTTCAGCTGGCTATTTTTTATTGGTTTTGGAGATACCAATGGTAGTAGTAACGCATTATTAGGAGTAAGGCTAGAAATGTTTATAAAGAAGTTAAAACATTGCTGTGTCACATTCTCAACTTTCACTGGGTGCATATGTTAAGCTATTCCCATTCTGTGTTTTCTGGATTTGGAGTTATCCCATATCTCATCATTTGATTAAAAGTGGATGGAGTGGAAGCGATAAAATGCTAGTAGTTTATGTAGTTTTTATAGCAAAACATTTTTTTCCAAAATAAATAAAATATTACTCCAGTAGAAACATAGTTTAATTTCATATACATGGTGCTATTAACAGTTCTTGAATATCTGTCATGAGCATAGCAGCAGTAGATGGTTAACTTGTTAAATAAAGAAACAAATTGCCATTACATTTCAGTATACTCTTTACAGATATTCAAGAACAATTGATGTCACCATGAGAAGAAAATTAAATCATGTTTATGCTGGAGAATTATTTGAATTATTTTACCAAAAATATATGTTGAAAAAAAACCCTGCGAAAACCTGACTTTTTCTCACTACCCCTCCTACCCTAGGCATCAAATACATCATATAAGGGTAACGATAGTAAATATGAGATTCTAACATTATTTTAATCTCCCCTATCTATTTATTATATATAAAGTGGAAACATACGTTTAGTTTACTCACTCTCTAAATGTACAAAAAAAATCATTTTTTTCGTCGAGAGGAATGCAGTTTATTTACAATCAAAACAGATCAATAAACTTGTGCCCCCCTTTTTTTAGAACCAAAAATGCATTCTAGCGACCGGCTTTGAAGTAGCCACACCAAGGAACAGAGGAGTGAAGAGAAGTATTAATGTTTGTTTTCAGAGTTTACAGCACGTTATTGGAATTTTGACAGTATATTATGTCAAAACTATTACTTTTTACAACTCACCATAATTTTCCTGATGATTTTGGAAGCACTGTTAATCTTTGAATATCTATAACTTATTTTTGCATTTCTAAACTGATTAAATTTGAAATAATACTTTAGTACTCTAGTGTTTGTTTTGAACTGTCTTTTGATTATTTTTTCCCACAGACAAAATATTGTATAATGTGATTTTGAACATTTTACAATATGAATAAAGATCTTCTATTTTCATGTGTGATTTTGACCAGGCACTGGAAGTGTTCGTAAGAAAAGTTCTACATGGTAGTTTTAATATGAAGATTTTCAATTTCAATAATCTTTTTCAAAATTTCCACAGACAATTTTTTTTTTCATTGGTGAGACTATTCTGTTTCCATCCAGATTTATCCTTTACTATTTCCAGCCATCCAAGAGCAGAAACTATTTTAAACTATTCTCCAAGAACTGAACCGTATTTATTAAACTTATTTTGCTCAGTATTTAAATCATAAATATTATAAAATAATTATTGGTCTTTTTAACGACCATTGTTATCATTTTAGCCATATTTGAATACATCATTTTTATTTTATCTCAAGAAAATATTTTTCATTAAATATATGTATCTGATAGTACGTATTTAATTTAAATAAACTAGAATCTTAATAAATTTTATCTTTGGGTGTCAACATTCATTTCATATTTTATATTTATATTTATGTGTTAGCAATAGAATATTGTCTCATTCAAGAGTACTACATTAAATTTATGGATTACCTTATTATTGTTAACTAACCAGAGCTTATCAGGCAGGAATATTGAAATGAATACGCTTTGAAATTACATATGTGATATTAAAAATTATGTTTACATGTCATTTATTTATATCATTCCTCATACAGTGTTTGTATTATGTTATCATCTATTTATTACCCATGCATGTTTATCTTAGCATGTGCCTGGTTTGTTTCCAGTAACCAAGGTAGGTCCATTTCAACTTAATGACTATTATTGTTGAGGGTTACGCCAGGCAGCAGTTTACTACGTTCCAGGTCCCTTTCGTACCCCAGAAGTACAATAATGTTTTCAAGAACTTATTACTTTAAACGACTGAGCAGATTTTTTTTCTCTATAACCTGGGAAAATTTCATAATAAAAGAAACCCACAGGTCACTTAAAAATCACCAACCACAGCCAGCCAACATAATATTGAGTCGTAATGTTGGTAATTTTAGTAACATAGTTCAATATTATTAGTTTTTTTATTTTAACATTATTATATCAATATAATGTTTTAAAATTTCATTATAAAATGTGCCAATCAAATTCGTAAATATATCCTAAATTATAGTATTTTTCCTTGGTTTTAGTGTTGTTTAACCGAAGTAGTATATCAAGTGGTTGAAGTGTCAGGTTCACAAAAGTATATTATAGACTCGAATTTTCACACTTCTCGGTTTTAAATGATGAGAATGCAAATAATCAGATTTATATATTTTGAAGTGACATGCACCACCAGTTAAAGGCCATCCACGCACAAGTCTTACTCGTGACTTTGTGAGTCCGGCTCGGCGAGCCCTTACTCCGAGCGGGGTAGGCTATTTCACCCCAAGTTAAAAAATAGAGCCTTTATCATTTGGGTTTTACCTTTGCCTCCCGACGGTTTCTTTTTACTATCCCGAAGGGGCTCAATTTTTTCCTGAACCCAAAGTTTGGATATTTTCACTTTTTTTTTTAAAAAAAACCCCAAATACATCATTAAATTTTTCATGAAAAGGAATGAGTGAACCCCCTTTTTATCCCCCTTTCCCTTTAAATAATATGTTTTCGAAATTCCCCCAAAAAAGGGGAAATTTTGGGCAAAAACTGGGGGAGGTTGGAAGTCGAAATGGTTCCTTTAACTGAAAAATCAACTGTTTGCAGTTTTGGGGACACGATTTTGTTTACTCTCGTACCCGCCACTTTCCCAACAAAGTGAGTAGTGGTGAGCCGGGCCCCCCAACGCCCTGGGGGGGGAGCCAACTGTCTCTGATGCCAAGCCGGCTGTGACACCCCCCCAGTACGATTTGGGGAAGGAAACTGAGCCGATGTAGTGAAGGGTCAACATGGGGGAAAAAATTTTAATATCCATCTTCAGGGATTTCCTAAATTCCTTAAACCCAAATTTATGGTCTTGAAATAAATGTTATACACAAAAGTTTTTAAAAATTTTTTTTGTTATTTTTGTATTCTTAAAAACCTTAGCCCCTTTTAAGGGAGAATTATTTATTTTCTAAAATTCGTTTAAAGAAGTCAAATCAAATAAAAATTTTTAGCGTTATTTTTATAGGTTTTTTAGTTAAAAAACTTTGCATTTGAAAAAAAACAAAAAACAAAAAACCCAAAAAATTTGTTTTTCTTTTGGTTTTAGATTAAATGTTTTTTGAAAATTATGTTTAGATTAGTTGAGAGTGAGTTGAGAGTTATTTTTAATGAGACGAAAAAAAATAATTAACTAATATGGGGGAAATAAATTGAAAAAAATTTAAAACCCAAAAAATTTTTTAAAAAATTTTTTTATTGGGTTTTAAAAAAAATATTTACCTAGTTTTAACCAAATAAAACAATATAAGAAAACATTTGTTTTTTGGTTGAGGAGTATAAATCTAACTTTTTTTAATTAAAAATAGATAAATTTTTTTAAAAAAAATGAACATACATTTTTTTTAAAAAAAACGACTCAAATTTTAACCCCCAAACCCTTAGAAAATTTTTTTATTTTTTAACTTTAAAAAGGGGTTTTTTTAAAAAAATTTTCAGTAAACGAAAACCAAAAGTTTTGAAATGCCTAATTCAGCCTTCATTAGTTGTGTAAGGGGGTTTGATACAAAAAAATTAAAAAATAAACCCATTTGTATGACAAAAGGGGGGCTGTGAAAAGCTAACCATGTCTTTTTTTTTTTTTCTCGAAACCGTGATGACCCCGGACCCAAAAATTCCCACCCAAAAAACCTTCTTCTTTATGCCCCTGGAATTTAAAAAATTGGCAAACCCCCCCGTGTGGCTGTTAGGGTTAAATGTAGTGCGATTATCCACTTACTCCCCCCACCCTTGTCCATCAATAACAAGCTAACCCGGGGAATTAGCGGGGGGGATTAAAACTAGTTCCAAAGAGGTTGGAAATATTGGTTTTGGCCCCATTAAAACTTTTAAAAAGGTTTTTTTATAAAATTTTCTTTTAAAACCCTTTTCATTTGGTCTTGGAAATAAAGAAAATAAGGCCAAAAATATTTGGGGGTATTAAAATTTGTTAAAAAATCACTACAGAACGGTTTTTAAAGGTAAATTTTGCCTTTTTTTCCTGCTTTCAAAAAAAATTTAGTCCAACAAAAAATTTTTATAAATTTTACATTTTTCAAAAAAATTAATTTAAAGAAAATCTTTTTTAAAAAAAATTTTCCCTTTTTAAAAATTACAATATTAAATTAATTTTTAAATGGTTTTTTTTTTTTCAAAATTTTGTAGCACAGTTTCAAATTTTCATAAATAAATTTAGTTTTTTTCTATTTTACTCGTTTTTTTAAAACCCCCCCGGGGTATTTTAACGCGTAGTCGTTTTACTTGAGGGAAGGGGGGGAATGAGGTTAAATTTTGTGGGTGAAAAGGTTTTTTTCCCAAAAGGTTTTTTCCATCCCCCCAAAAATGCGGGTTACTTTCTCTAATTAACCCCCAAATTTTCCTAATTTTAGCGTAATTAGTATTAAAGGTAAAAACCCAAGGGGGGCAAAACGGGTGCTAAAAAAAATTTTTAGTAATCGTTTATTGCAATCCACCCCGGAAATCTTTTTTTTTTTTAAGGGCCCCCTTCACAAAGTTAGTACAGTTAAGGGTTTTTTAGGGTTAAAACCCGGTAAAGTAAAAAAAAGGGTTTTTTTTTCCCCCATAAATTTTTTTTCCTTCCCCCACGACTTATTTTACACTTACCCTTAGTAAAATTAAATTTTTCCCCCCAAAACATTATCGTAATTAGGTTGGGTACAATTGAAAAATGGTAACATATGCTAAGAAAAAAAACTGCAAATATTAGAAATTTTAATGTCCATTTTTATTGTTTGGGGTAAATAAGGATTGGGTAAAATTTAAATTGGTTTTTTTTTGGAAAAGGTTTTTAGAAAAAATAAACATTTTTTGGTTCTATTTGAAAAAATTTTCCTTTCCAGTAAATTTTATAGTTTTTTAAAAGGGGCGTTGTTCCCGGTTTAAAAATTTTAAAAAAAAACCCCTAAAAGATTTTAGTTTTTTTTCAAACGGAAAAAGGTTCCTTTTTAAAATTATATCAAATATGTTTTTTAATTTTTTAAAAAAAAAATGGTAGGCTAATATTTTTTGTTGTTAAAGTTTAGCAAAAAAAGATTAAAAATTTTTTATTATTTAAAACGTTTAGTCCGCGATGGCCCATTATGATGATTGGTTTTTTGCCCCTTTGGGCCAATTAAAACGCTTTGAAATTATTTGATATATACGCCGTGTATGGGCGCCCATTTAAAATTCTACAATTTCTTACCCACATTTCACCCTTAAAATGCTAAGATGGTCTTACCCCATTTGCACCAATTAAGTGTACGGTTTTTTCCCCCTTTTTGCACCAATTAAATTTCAAGTTTTTACCCCCTTTCACCCCCTTAAATATACGGTTTTTCCCCCCTGTTTCACCAATTAAATGATACGGATTTTTTCCCCTATTTGCACCAATTAAAGTGACGGGTTTCTTCCCCCCCTATTTGACCTTAAAGGAAGATTGTCTTCCCCCTATTTTTCCCCAAATTAAAATCTATGGATTTCTTCCCCGCTATTTTTTACCCTTAAAGAAGGGGTTGTTTCCCCCTTATTGACCAATTAAAGTGAAAAGGATGTTTCCCGGTTTTTCACCAATTAAATAAAGGGGTTTTTCCCCACATTTAACCCTTAAAGGCTAGGATTGTTTCCCCCCTTTTCCCAAAAAATGTTGGGATTTCTTTCCCTTTTTTGAATCCTTAAATGTACGGATTTCTTCCCCCCCTTTTTTTTACCAATTAAAAAATAGGGGTTTTTCCCATTTTTCCCCCCTTAATGAAAAGGTTGTTTCCCCCCTTTTTGCCCCCATTAAAGGCTAGGTTTCTTCCCCCCCCCGTTTCCCAATTAAAATATAGGGGGTTTTCTTCCCCCCCTTTTGCACCAAAAAAATGATAGGTTTGTTTCCCGTATTTGCCCAATTAAAAATGAACGGTTTTTCTCCCTATTTGCACCAAAAAAAATATACGGATTTCTTTCCGCTATTTTCACCAATTTTAAATAAAAGGGAAAAGTCTTCCCCCCTTTTTTCCCCAAATTTAAAAAAACCCCGGGAAATTTTTTTCCCCCCCTTTTAACCCTTTAAATGTAATTTTTTTCCGCATTTTAAAACAAAGGCTAGGTTTTTTTCCCCCATTTTGGCCCTTAAAAAAGTACGGATTGTAATCGTGAATTCCCTGTGATCGGCACATTTTTTTATGATTTGGGTTTTTCAGAGATAAATGATGACGTGAGCGCCCCTTTTTGTGCACTTGCTCATGCATTTTTTAAATTTTTCTGATATTTAATCTTTTTTAAGTAAACAAACTTTTTTTGTTCACACAATTTTTGAAGGTTTACACCCCCGGGACTGTGTTATAAAAATATAAAAGAAGTTTTTTTTTTTTTAATTCAAATTTTTTTTTTGGGGGTTTTTTTCTCAAAATTTTTTAATGACTTTGGTTTTAAAGTTAGGAAACTGTGGAATTACCGGATGTTTTTTTATTTTTATTTTTTTTTCTCAATAATTACCGGATGTTATAAAAGGGGGGATGTTTGAATGTTATATTTGGTTGCTAAAATTTGGCCAAGCGGTTTTTATAGCCCCCCCCCTTCCTTTGGCCCCTTGACGGGTTCAAAACTAATAACTAAAAAAAATCCGGAAAAAGGGAGGGTGAACCCCGTTTATATTGGTAGGGGGGCCCGCGTGTCACAAAATTTTATAAATATAGGAGTTGACTTTAAAAAAAAAAGGTTTTTTTTTTTTTTCAATAATAAAATTACTTTGAAAACGTATCTATGGTTTTAATCATTAAAAGGTTTTTTTATTTAAAATTGAACCGGGTTTTTGGGGGAAAGTTCGCCCAGGATCCGAAGTTGGGTTAAACCCACCCGGGGTCGATTAATTTTTTTTTAGGATAAAAATTTTTGCACAATTTTCCCTTTGGGGAAGTAAAGCGGTGGGGCCCATTTGTTGGGCTTAAAATAAAAAAGGAATTATTTTTAAAACACTTTTCGGCAAAATTGGGGGCCCTTTTGTTGGTCATAAATATTATCGTGTATGTTATAATAAGTGTTTCAAAAAATCGCGTAAAACTTCAAATAAAAGAAAAAAAAAACTTAAGGCTTCAAGGGGTTTGGGGGGTTTTTCGTAACTCAAGTTTTAAAACCGTCGAAAAATGTTGAATTGGGGAAGAAGACTTACATATATTTTTTTTTTTTAAAAAACCCCTATTTTATGCAATGTATGGCAGTAATCTTTTTAAAAATTCGAAGGAAAAATTTGGGCAGCGATTTTTTAAACCTTTCGCGCTCATTTAAAAAAAAAACAAAAAAAATTTTTAAAGATTGTCCTTTAATTTAAAAAAAGTATTTTTTTTCACCAGGGGGCAAAAAGTTAAAAAAGGGTTTTGTTCGTCTCCTGTTTTTTGGGAGGGGCATTACCCTTTTTAAAGAAAGAGGTTTGGGGGATGAAAAGGGGTTTTTTTGTAAAATCACTAAATTTTAAAAAATTTTCAACCAATATTGTTTTTTTTTTAAGCACAAATTACACAAATTTCTTCGACGATGAAAGATTTGATTAATTTTGGAAAAAAAAAAAATCTGTTGATTTAAAACAAAAAATACGGCCAAAACTAGGGCCCCCTTTCATCCTACCGTAAATATAAATTATCTGTATACATTTATAATATTTTGAATAGTTTTTCAGTTTTTGGTGATATGGATTAGCACTTTTTACAATTTTCACTTGATTTCTTTAGCAAACCCGCTAAGTTTATTTACCTGGGCAAAAGGGTTAAAAACGGGGGGGGGGGGGGGGGGGGCGTTGGAAACCCCTGAGAAAAAAAAAAGACACCCGCACAAAGAAAAGTTCCGTATTTCACCCGGACTTATTTAGATTGAAAAAGGTGTTGGGGGATAAGAGTTTGGGCGGGGGGGGGATGGAAAAAGAGGTTGAAACTCCCCAAACTCTCCCCCCCCTCCCCTCGCCCCTTACCACCCCCCACCGCGCCCTCGGCTGCCATATTGATCGCGACCATGCGCGACCCCAACGCCACGGGCTAACGAAAGGGATATTTCACTTTTTTTTGCCTTTCACGACAGCCCGTCACTGATTTTTAATTCCACCTATAAACTACCATAAAAAAAACCCTTTTTAAAATAAAAGTTCCCGGATGGTAAGGGAAATAGAAAAAAAAAATCCCTTTTTTGGTAAAATTTGTAACACCAAAAAATTAATTCGACATGATATAAAATACCACCTCTGTGGTCGGCGATAAGATTCCTGGATACAGGTCCGAGGTCCCTGGTTTTATCCCTGGGGCTTCCAAATATTTTTGTGAAGCAGTTGGTCAGAACAGGGTCAAACTAGCATCGTGGAACAAATGAGGGGCATCTGAATACATAAGTAGCACTCTGTCTAAAATAGATTAACGCCCGGAGGGCTCATTTTTGCTGCCAAAACACCCTATACACGCAAATGGGGACTACCATCGCTAAGGGGCGGGCCCCCCCGGGTTGTATTGCTCAATTTTAAAGGGGCACGCCATGGGGTGTTTTTTTTAAATAATAATAAAGTAATGTAATTTTAAAACAGAACTAAAAAACATTTTTATTTATTTAAAAATGGGAATTAGCTTTGGTTACGGATGCATCCCCTTTGAAAGCATCTTTAAATTAAATACAGTTGATAACAAAAAACCCGAAACCAAACTAATTTATTTTTTAAAAATAACAGAAAATGTGTCCCCCCAGGGCTCAAACTTCATGCAGTATTATTCTCCCCAAAATACCCGAGCTTTGATTAAAGAGTTAAACTTTTAAAATAGGTTACATTTTGACAGCCCCCAAATGGGCAGTAAGCCAAAAGTCCAATATTATAGTCTTTTCTAGAGAAAAATTTTTTGTTTCAAATATCTGTAGGGTATCTTGGGGAAAAAAGAGCAAAAATATTATAAATACCCTAAATTAAGACTATATTGTTCCCGGGGTGAGATCTAGGGGTTTGGTTCGTTCCGGGTTTGTTTGGGAATATTTTTTTTGAAGCAGTTGGTTAAAAGGGGAAAAATTTCAGTGGAGGAGTTTACTTGAATAAGAAGTAGAACTGGGGTTTTAAAGAAAACGAGATTAGTGCCCGGAGATTTTCCTTTTGTTTTAAACCTATCACACCTCTACCCGAAAATTTTTTGGACTACATTTTAAATCGGGGATTGGGTTTGGTTTAAATCGTTTTTGGGTGCGCAAGGGGGAAATTTTTTATTTTTTAAAAAGGGCCCTTAGGTGATTAGGTTTTCTAGGTTTTGTCGACTTTTGTGCTGGGGCCCGGGGGTTTAACCCTTTGGCCCCGGCCCGATCTATTTTTCCCAAAACCCCTTCCTTCCCCTTAAAAAAACATGTTTTAATTTTACCTTGTGAATGTTGGAATCCCGGGGCCTCCCCCGTGGTTCGGATTGAAAGAAAAAATTAAATTTTCCTCCATTTTTTTCCAAAACCCCTCCCATAAATTAGGTAAGTGGGGTATCCCTTAAAAGGGTTTTTTTAAAGAGCGGTGTTTAAAAATTAAAATTAAAATAATTAAAAAAAATAAAAATTTAATAAAAAAATAATAAAATGTCTTAAAAATTTGGGGTTAAAGGGTTTTTTTGGGGTAAACCCCGGGAATATTCGCACAAATGCGAATTGCAATTGCAATTCCCCCTGGGTGGTCAATTGTTAAAGCCACCCCGTTTTGCCCTTGATTGCCAGTGTTTGGGGAAAAGGTCGGGGTTTAAAATATAGGTTAAGTTGGGTGCACGGGTTTTTTCCCCTTTGTTTTTTCTCCATGCAAATAAAAAGGGAAAATTTTATTAAAAAGCTCTCCCCTGCTCATTCCCCACCTTATATATTTAAAAAAAGTTTTTAAAAAAACCGGGAAATGGATTAGTGGGGAAAAAAAAGAAAAAAAATTAAAAAACCCCCTCCAACCTATAGGTGGTACCCACAATTTAAAAAGCTTATTTTCCCCAAATCAAAAAAACCCAGAAAAAAATTAATAAAAAAAATTAAAATTTTTTTTTAATTTTTAATTTATTTTTTATTTATATTTTGGTGGTATTTTGGGAAGGGGACCCTGAAAGTTTCTTTTTAAACGAAACTTTGTTTAAGGGGAGAGGTTTTGAAATTAGGGTGGGGGGGGAAAAGGAGTTTAATTTTTCTTTATGTTTTAGGGTTGGAAAAAAAATTTGGGAAAATCCCCCCAAAAAAAAGAGAGGGGTGGCTTGAGAGACTTTGCCCCTTTTTTTTTAAAAACCCCATGGGGAGTAGGGGCCCATAGAAAATTTTTTCCCCTTTTAAATTTGAATTTAATACGGTGCTAAAATTCCGAAATGCCTTAAATTTAGTTGTGTACCCCGAAAGTGTTAAAAAATAAATTAAAATAGCGAAGTTTGCAATAAACAAATTTGTTTAATTCTAACCCGGAAAGTAAACATGTGCCCCAAATTTCCTTATTGTGGGTCCCCTTGGATTTCTTGATGAAAAAATTTACGGGGGTTCCCAATTAACCCTTTTTAAAAACGTGGTGGAATTAACATTTGGGATTAGGGAAAATTTTTTGGGAAAATAGTAAAAAATTTGGTGAAATTAGCAAACGGGTTGGTTCCCCAATTTTCCCTTTTATCCCCCAAGAAGACCCCCAAAAAGGGTTTTAAATTCACGCATTTTAATATTTAATTTTGTCCCCCCAAAAGTGTGTTTTCTATGAAAAGGAAAAAACACCGAACGTCACTTTTACCGAAACCTTTTGTCTTATTTTGAACCTGTTCAGAAACAGAGCTAAACCCTCACACATTGATACAAATAAAAATTTTAAAATTTTTTTGGTAAAAAAAAAGAATACGTTTTAATTTTTTGAAAATTTTTAATTTTTTTTTAATAATGATTTTGGAATTGGATTAAGATTGTGAAAAAGTTGAACTTTTGGAAAAACCCCCATCATTTTTTAAATTTGTTAATGGGGCCCCTTAATGGAAAAAAGATTTTGGGGCTTTCCTGTTTAGGAAAAAATAGGGTAAAAAAAATATTTTTGTTGCTTTTTAAATTTTAAAAAATCCCAAACCCCAATTTTTTATATTATAAAAAAACCCATGCTGTATCACGTAATTGAGTCGTCCCCGCCCCAGTGGCAATTTTTTTGTGCCAACTTTGGGGGTAGAAGTTTTTCAGGGGGTAAAAAACAATAAAACCCTTTTTGGCCGCTAATTATTTTTTCTTGCCCGGGGTTTTTGGTCCTTTTGTTCAAGTATTTTCTTATTG